>PVIR01003851.1:32085-68562 GCA_004026965.1 Petromus typicus | reverse complement strand
TACTGACTTCTTGATACATATGTTACCCCCTTGGTGCACTGAGGGTTTGAGAGAAAAGACAGTCTTTCATGGATAGCCACCTGGTGTAGGGTTCACTTCGAAAATTTAATGATGAGAAGGGGAAAAGGAGAAGCAAGCAAAAGCTGTAAATATTTTTTTAAAAAACTAGAGTATGACATTTCTACAGATAACAGGACAGTTTGTGGACCAAGGTTTTTCCAGCCCAGGAATCAGGGCCTAGTGATCCAGGAGGTAATGGAGATAAGGCATTTGTGGACCTGGACTCAGACATGTCATGGACCAGCTGACCAATCTTTCACCCACCTAGTGGTAGAGAAGGTCCAGTCTCAGGGATGTTGGAGGGGCAGTATTTTGCATAGAGTCCAGAAGCATGTAGGACATTATATACAGTGTTAGAAGAGGTAGAATATAGATAGAAGAAAAGAAGACACAAACCACCCTCCTGGTCTCCATCCTTCCTGCCCCCAGCACTTTTCCCTGCATCATCTGAAGAGCTAGCAGTGTGTGAGTCAGAACTTCATTCCACTGCTAAGCAACCAGCCACTCTTAATCCTCTTGGGTTTAGCTGACAGGCAGGCAAAGCTCTCTGCAGGCGTGAGTTCTCCAGAGTCAAAACCCTTATATTCCTGGGAACTGAGTCGTATAAGTTGGAGAGAAAATATACATTAATCACCTGATGTAGTCTGTGATGTACAAAGGGTACAAAATAAATACATTCTTACTTTAGCTGTGAGCCTGACTTTCCTTAACTGTAAGACAGGATTAATACATACCTCCCAGTGTTTTGGGGTAATTCCTTGATTCAGGGGTTCTGGGTCTGATATTGTCTGGGTTTGAGTCCCTTCTGGAAGCTCCTATCTCTCACCTTGAACAATTGTCTGAACATTTCAGTGCTTCAGGTTCCTCACCTGTAAAATGAAGTTGCTGGTAATGTTTTGCCGTGATGTTCTAGGTCAGCTAAAGCATACAAAGTGCTTAGAAGGTGCCCAGTGCATGGTATGCATGTGGTAAATACTATTAGTGAATCAGAAGGTGGTCTTATGGTCTTACTAACCTCTGTGTCCTCAATATCAAGCCCTGAACACGGCACAGACCGATTAGGAAATGACCACGGATACTTTTACTCTCCCACTCTCCATAGCCAGCTGTGGGGTTCGGTGTTCACAAGACTCACTCTTTAGTGAGTGATTTTTGCCAGAACACAGATCCAAGGAAGGTTGGGTGGTGGCTGCCACTTCCTGCCTCGGGCAGTGTTTGCTTCACACCCCACGCAGGGGAGCCCAGGCTGCTGGCCTCACAAAGGAACTTCCTCTCTAGAAGGCACATAATCACTTAATGAAGTGACAAGTGCTCGCACAGCCCTTGTGGATATTATTATCCAACATTATGTTTATGTGACCCGTTGACATTACCATTGCACGCTCTTGTGGCTTATTTACTCTCCTCTTATGTTAGAACATTTCATAATGCATCCATTTTACTACTGATAAACTGAGATTTTTAGTTTTTCGTTATGAAGTTGCTGTGGACATTCTTGTTCATTTATCCTAGTACAGTATATCCGTCCATCTTGTCCTTCTTTTGTCACCTCTTAGCTGTTTTTGGCATACTACTTTTCTTCATAGATTTTGGAATCAGCTTTTTAAGTTACACACATCTAGACAAAACTAATTGGAATCACATTTGATCTATGCATCAGTTTGAGAGAGTTCACATCTGTGATATCTAGCCCTTCCTGAACATGATATCTCTACATGGATATCTAGATTTTTCATGTTATTTCAGTGGTTTTATTGTACTACATCCATCTATCTGTCTATATCTGTCTGTCTGTCTATCTATCTAAATTTTGAGAGAGGGTCTTGCTAAGTTACTAATTCCCCAGGCTGACCTTAAACTTGGATCTGTCTGTCTCAGCCTTCCAGGTTGCCAGAATTAGAGATGTGTACCACCAAGCCCAGCCTGAGTGGTGTTTTATAATTTAAACCTACAAAGGGTTTACATATCTTCATAAGCAAGATTTCTGTGCTGATATCTTGTTGCTGTTGTCAACAATACCATTTCAGAAAATTATATAGCAGTTCAATTTTATAGCAGTTTGACATTAAGGTATATAAATACAGTTGTTTTATATACTTAAATTGTAACTAACCTGCTAAACTTTCTCATTAGTTTTGGTAATTTGTGAGTAAATGCCAGCTTGCACTTTTCCCATCCTACCCTTGTTTTTTAAAATTTTTACTAGTATATATGTGTGATACATAATGATTACCTTCACTATGGGTAGTTAATGTATGTACATGACACACCTTATCACTATTAATTTCAAGTTTTTCAGTATACTTTTTGAAAAATGAGTGAATGCAAAATTTTATTAAATGTGTTTTTGTATCCACTGAGATGACATGATAATTTTTAAAGTTTGAATCTGTTAATATAGTTCATTGCATGACAGTTTGTTGAACTAATTTTCCAGTCCTGGTGGAAATTAAAACTCCTAGATTTAGTTCACTAAAATTGTGTTTAGGATTTTAGCATTTTGTTCATGAATGGGGTAGGCCAGTAATCTTTGCATTTTCGTGTTGTCCCTCTCTGATTTTGCTGTCAAGGCTATACTAACCTCATGGTATGAGGTGAGAGCTATTTTCTTTCATTCCATTCTCTGACAGAGTTTGTCCAGGGAACTATCTGTTCCTCAAATATTTGGCAGAACTTCCAGGTAAAAGTGTCCAGGGCTGGTGTCCTCTTTGAAATTTTAACTAATACAATTTCTTTCATAGTTACAGAATCATGTTAGTTTGCTACTTCTACTTAAGTCTGCTCCATTAAAGTATGGTTTTCTAGGAATTTTCTATTTCAAATCAGCTTTCCCATTTATTTCTATGAAGTATTTATCTTTGTATCTTTAATCTCTGTTGTGTTTGCAGTTGTATCTTCTGTTCGGTTCTAACATCGTTTATTTGTACCTTTTATTCTCTTTATAATCCTTGCCAGAAGTTTGTCACTAAAAATAACTGACATTTTGATCTTTCTGTTAAATTTTTATTCTATTTAACTACCTAATCATTATTCTATTTTTCTGTGGATTTATTCTTTTTTAACACTTGGAGTTGAATGCGCAGGTCATTAATTTTCAAACTTTCCTCTTTTCCTAACGTGAGCATCTGATGCTATAATTGGCCTAGTAAACAGGACTGGTATTCTACATATGCATAAATGTGTGACCGTCGTTTAAAAACATTTCCAGACCATGTGATAAGTAGGCACTTGGCCTGGGCTTCTTAGCCACTCTGTCCAGTTGCCCTGGCTACCACAGTCCTTTTCTCGGGACTGCTGAGATTTCATGATTACCGTGTAGCAATTGAAAGAGTACTGCCCGGTGCAGCAGGTGGCCTCTAATAATCGGTGCCAGGCTTTGGGCCAGCTTCTTTTTAGGTAGATTGGTACATTTCCATCTCCAGCGTAATTCCAGTCTGGTCAGAAAACAAATTGCATGATTTCAGTTCTTTGCAGTCTGTTGAGACTGACTTTACGGTGCAACATGCAGTCGAGTTTGGTAAATGTTCCACGAGCACTTGAAAAGAATATGCATTTTACGTTTGAGTTTAGAATAGAGCATATGTCAAATAAGTCCTGTTTGTTAAACTGTCTCAGATGTTCTTAGATTCTTTTGAGGTTTTGACTGAGTACCGATGTGAACAATTTGAAAATGTCTTCTGGTAATTCTGTCACTTTTACAGAATTGTACATAGATGGTTATAGGCAAATCTCTATCTTTCTTGTTCACTGAATATTTTATCAAATGTGTAAGAAAATTATCTTTGGTAATATCTATTAATTCGGCATCATTTGCATATTGCTCCAAAAGCAGATTTTTCTCTGATATTGCTGAGCCTTCCATTGATTTATTTAGCTTAATATCTCAGTATATATCGTCTTACACTTTTAAAAATTATTTTTGATAGAGACGTAATCACATAACAGAATTTATAATTTTAAAGTGTGCAAGGCAGTGGTTTTGAGTATATTCATATGGCTGTGCAACTGCTGTCACTAATTCCAAGGATACTTTTAAACATGTACTTTAAAAACTATTTTGAAATTTACTATGCCAAAAAGAAACTATAGTCTTTAGAGAAACTCCCTATTGGAATACTCTCATTGGCCCCTGGCAGCCATTTAATCTTTATGATTAGCTTAGTCTGGACATTTCATATAAATGAATTCATAAATATGTGGCCTTTTGTATCTTTTTATTCAGTCAGAAATTCTTGACCTTTTGGTTAATTGATCAGTCAGTCCATTCACAATTAATGCTAGCAATGATGTGTTTGGATTTAAATGTGTCATTTTTCTTTTGCTTTTCCATTTAGTTTATATCTGTTTTGCTTGTATTATTACCTCTTCACTATTTTATTTTGCATTAAGTAAATATTTTTTTGTTTAACATTAATCGCTTCATGATTTTTTTTCACTATGTGTTTTTGAAGTATTTTCATAGTGGTTGCTCTTTCTGTATAATTGGGCTTTCTGTATAAATCTTGGCTATCGGAGTCTGCTTCAAACTTATACCTTTTTTTTTTTTTTGAGACAGGGCCTGATTTTGTAGTTCAGGCTGGCCCAGAACTCACTATGTAGCCCAGGCAAGCCTCGAACTAACAGCAGCCCTCCTGCCTCTGCCTCCCAAGTGCTGGAATTACAGGCGTGAGCCACCATGGCTGGTCAAATATTTACCATTTTAATTCCAATGAGATGTGGAACTGTTACTCTTTGTAACTCTATTTTATTTTCTCTTTGTGTTATTATTTTAAACACATTTTATCTGTATATGCTAAAATTAATATATATGTAATTATTTCACGTAATTTTGTTTTGAAGAAACTAATTAAGAATATATATATAGATATATATACCTGTATGTATATCTATATATCTCTATAGATATAGATATATAGATATATATACACACATATTTATAAACTTTAATATAAAGGATCTCACTCTATTCATTGCTCCTATGGCTTTGAATGGGGTCATTTCTTTACTTCAGTATAAATGTTCGCTTTGTGATGTAGTGAGGATTTTTTAGTGAAGTCTGTTTCCCTGAAGTGTGGACACTTTGATGTTGTTGCTTCTCAGCAGTCACATAGTTTGGTTTGTAGGTAGTTAATTGCCTTTGGAATTTTTTTGTCTCTTTCCTTGGTCTATTAACCTGCCAGCCCATTCGGTGTTAAACCTTGTGTTTCCTAATTAGTGGTTGGTGACTCTATTTTTTTAATAGTGTACCGTTGTTTATATGGTTCAGCAGCCTTATTCAATTAAACTGGCAGAAGTAGTTTCTGAGATCAGTCTTTGAGAATTATTCCTGAAAGATATTTACTGAATCCTGTCATTGCATTATTTTCCTGTTACTTATTCTTTTATTTTTCCTTTAAAAATAACTACACTATCAGTTAAGTGTATTCTTTTCTTTGTGTTCTTTGATGATTTTGGCCTCACTGTCTTTGTCCAGGATTCTCCTGCATATTCCCTGCAATGATACTTTGGTGATCATTAATTTCTCCAAGTATTCATTTAATGGAAGTCTTTCTCAAATCTCTTTTAAGGTATAATTTTACAGGAATATCTTACTAATTAAATCCTATAACTATTTATTTGCATCCTTTTTGAGCTGAGAAGCTTACTAATTTTTTTTTGTTTCTTTCATCTCTTCGTGCATCTTAACCATTGTTCTTTTAGTTTTTGTCTATGATTCCCACTGCTTCTGTGCTCTTGTGATCAGCCTTAATGGAGTGAAGAGTTTTCAGATTTGTGTGCATATGTGCTCATTACTCCCATGTTGTCACCATTTGCACACATGCTAATAGTCTGTATTTTGGTATCATTCTATATACGTTTAGACTAACTAAACATGAGTTAGTACTGCTGACTTCATAGCTGAATATGCTGTTAGGAGGTAGAGCCAACAATAGTATATCACTCTGTACTTTCTCCCTTGTTTATTACTAGTTTCTTTCTCAGTGAGCTACCTGTCTCCCACTGCCTATAATTTATCTATTAATCCATCTGTTTATTTAATCTTAGTGTACTAGTAGTTTCAGAATTATTAAACCATATTTCTTTCTTTTTTTGACACAGGGTCTCCCTTTGTAGTTCAGGCTGGCCCTGAGCTCCCTATGTAGCACAGGTGAGCCTCCAACTTACAACAATCCTCCTGCCTCTGCCTCCTGAGTGCTGGGATTACAGACGTGAGCCACCACACCCGGCACTGTGGTGTGTGGTACTGATTGCTGATGGATGTGAGCCACCACTCACAGCATTGTTGTATGTGGTTATCGGAGATCAAATTTGGGACTGAGCTTGCAAGGCAGACCAGAAACCACTGAGCTAAATCCCCAGGCCATATTAACTCATATTTCTATGAAAATAAATTTGCCAACTAGACTGTGTCTATGCACAGTTATTTTCTGTCACTAATTTTACACTATCAGTCAAGCCACTATTTTCATATTTATTTCTATTCTCATTTGTGAGGTTATATTATATACTTATAATTCTGTCTCTTAATCACTTTCCTATCACTGGGACAAAATTCTTTTTTTTTTTTTTTTTTTTCGGTTTTTTGAGACAGGGTCTCACTTTGTAGTTCAGGCTGGCCCTGAGCTCAGCCTCAAACTCACATCAGAGCAATCCTCCTTCCTCTGCCTCCCGAGTGCTGGAATGACAGGCGTGAGCCCCCACACTTGACACTGTGGTATGTGATACTGGTTGCTGCTGGGCATGAGTCTCCACGCCCAGTATGGTATGTGGTTACCGGGGATCGAACCCAGATCCTTGCGCTTGCAAGACAGGCGCCAGAACTACTGAGCTATATGCCCGGCCCTGGGACAAAATTCTTGACACCCACATCTTACAGGAGTAGAAGTTCAGCTCATAGTTTTATAGAGGAGGTGATAGAGGACATCCTTGTTTTGTCCCTGATTTTAAGGGGGTTGATTTTAGTTTTTCCTCATTTTGAATGATGCTGGCTATCATTTTGTCATAAATAGCCTTTAACAAATTCAGATGTGGTCCTTCTATATTCTTCAGGGTTTTTAGCATGACGAGGTAATGAATTTAGTCTATAGTTTTTTCTGTGTCTATTGCTATTACCATGTGTTTTTTGACCTTGTTCCTATTTATACGATGTATTACATTTATAGATTACTTATGTAGAGCCACCCTTATATCTCTGGAATAAAACCTACTTGGTTATGATCTTTTTGATAGTGCACTGCATTCTATTTGCTAATATCTTCTTACGGATTTTTGCATCTATGTACATTAAATAGTTTGACCTGTCGTTCTCTTTTATTTGGATCTTTATCTTGTTTGGGGATCAAGGTGATAATTGCTTCCATAAATAAACTTGAGAGTGCTCCATGGCTTTTAGTTTCTTTCAACAGCTTGAGGAGTATTGGTGAGAACATCCTGAAAGGTGTTGTATCATCCCAGCCATCAGGTCCTGAGATATTTTTATTTTTTGGGGGGGGACATTGGTTGATTGGTAGATTCTTTATTACTGGGTCAATTTCATTGCTTGTTATTGGATTGTTAAGCACATTTATGTCCTCTTAGGTTAGTTTTAATAATTTGTGTATGTCTGAGAATCTGTTTCTTTTTTATTTAAATCTTTATTAGTACATTATATATACACATCATGATCGCATTCAACATTGAGAATTTCTACCAGTATATGACACAACTTAATTTTCATTTTTTTCTCATTCTGCTACAATTTGTTGAATTTTTTTTTTTTAGACTGTGTTTTGCTTCGTAGTTCAGGCTAGCCCTGAGCCCACTATGTAACCTAGGTGAGCCTCAAACTCACAGCAATTCTCCTGCCTTTGCCTCCTGAGTGCTGTGATCACTGGCATGAGCCACCACTCCTAGCACTGTGGTATGTGGTACTGATTGCTGGTGGGAGTGAGTCTACATACCCAGCATTGTTGTATGTGGTTCCGAGAATTGAACCCTGGACCTTGAGTTTGCAAGGCAGGCTCCAGAACCACTGAGCTAAATCCCTGGCCCTGGAATATTATTTTTTAATGTAGTACCTATCATCTAGATTTTGACAATGTCTTTTTTTGTTTGTTTGTTTTGGTTTTTTTTTTAGGTTTTTGGAGACAGGGTCTCGCTTTGTGGTTCAGGCTGGCCCTGAGCTCAGCCTCAAACTCACATCACAATCCTCCTGCCTCTGCCTCCCGAGTGCTGGGATTACAGGCGTGAGCCACCACGCCCGGCACTGTGGTATGTGGTACTGGTTGCTGCTGGGCGTGGGTCTCCACACCCAGTATTGTTATATGGTTACCGGGGAATCGAACCCGGGTCCTTGCGCTTGCGAGACAGGCGCCGGAACCACTGAGCTAACTCCCTGGCCCGACAATGTCTTTTGTGATTTCACTTTTGCCATTTCTAATTGCATTGATATGAATCTTTTTTCTCTTAGCTTTGCAAAGGGCTTGTCTATTGTATATTCTTTTGAAGAACCAACTCTACAATTTGTTAATTTTTTTTACACTCAATTTCATGGGTTTATGCTCTCATCTTTGTAATTTCTCTCCTTAATTTTAATTTTGAGCTGGTTTGTTGTTGTTTGTCAAGTATCTTAAGATTTTTTATAAGGTTATTTTTATGGGTCTGCTCTTATTTTCCTAATGTGAACATTGATTGTGATGAATTTTCCTCTTGGAACTGCTTTTATAGTGTCTCAGAGGTTTTGTTGAGTTGTACAGTTATTGTCATGGACTTCCCAAATTTTTTAAATTTTCTCTTTTATTTCTTTTGTGATCCATTTGTTGTTTAGGAGTATATTGTTAATTTTACAGGAAGTTTTACCTTTTCCAAAATTTCTTCTGTCATTGATTTCTATGCTCATTGCACAGTGGTCTGACAGTACATATGAGGTAATTTCAATTTTTTCTTTCTGTCTTTCCTTCCTTCTTTCCTTCCTTCCTTTTGTTGTACCAGACACTGAACTCAGGACTCAATTCTTTTATATTATGTGAGCAGGTTTAATGGCCTAGTATGTGATCTGTTTGGAAAAAGTACCATGTGCTGCTGAAAAGAATATATTCTTGTATATATCTATTAAGTCAATATATTTGAGGGTATAGTTCAGCTCTCAAATTTCTGTATTGATTTTTTGTTTAGTTGATCTGTCTCTTTGTGTAAGTGGGGTGTTAAAATCCCCTACTATGATTACATTAATGTTTATTTGCTCTTTTAATTTCAACTGTTTTTGTTTTATGAAGATAGGTGCTCTGGTATTTGATGCATATAAATTTATCAATGTTATATCTTCTTTTTTGATTGTTCTTTCAACTGGTATATGGTGATCTTATATCTTTGAATCTATTTTAACTGAAAATTTACCATATGTGATATTAGAATTGTTACCCCTGTTTGTTTTCAGTGTCCTGGGGCATGGAATGTAGTTTGCTATCATTTAATTTTTAGTCTGTGAATATCTTTTTTGATTACAGGAGTTTCTTTAATGTAACAGATGGCTGGATTCTGTTTTTTGATCCAGTCTGCTAGTCTGTGTCTTTTAATTGGAGAGCTGAGGCTGTTAATATTGAGAGGTATTACTGAAATAGTTGGCTATTTACTAGCATCGCTTTCTTTATCTGTTGGTAAATCATTTGTTTTGCTTTTTCTGATGTTTTTGTTGTTGTTTATTCACTTCACTGGTTTCCTCTGTATTTTTAGGCTTATCCGATCTGTTATTTCTCTTGAAAATATTCTTGAGTATTTCCTCTAGAGCTAGTTTGGCCTTCATATATTCTTTTTTTTTAATCTTTATTGGTACATTAAATATATACATCATGATTGCACTCCATAATGGGGATTTGTACCAGTATAAGACACAACTTAATTCTCATTTTTTCCCATAGCCCTACCCACCCTACCACCCTCCCATATACATAAAATTTGTTTCCTTACTTTTTTGTTACAATCTCAACATTGTGCCCTTTCACCTTATTTTACATTGAGCATTTTCTATTTCACAATATATAACATACGATGCTAGGACTCATTTACATCTTCATGTTCTCATACCAGAGAAAAGATGTGATATGTACCTATCTGTGACCTATTTATTTCACTTATGAGGATATCCTCAAGGTATGTCCATTTAAGTAGAAATGATTCAAACTTATCATTTTTTATGGCAGAGTAGTACTCCATTCTGTAGAAGAACCACAGCTTTTTTTATCCAGTCTCCAGCTGATGTACACTTGGGTTGTTTCCAAGATGTAGCAATCACAAACTGGGCTGCTATAAACATGGGTGCACATATGTCACTGTGATATGAGTCTTTTAATTCTTTTGTGTATATACCTAGCAGTGCAATGGCCGGGTCAAATGCCTTCATATATCTTCGAGATGGTGTTTTTTAATGGAAATACCTTATTTCTCCATCTATTTTAAAGGCTAAGTTTATGAGTATGTTAATCTGGGT
The DNA here is from genome assembly GCA_004026965.1 of Petromus typicus. NCBI lineage: Eukaryota > Metazoa > Chordata > Mammalia > Rodentia > Petromuridae > Petromus > Petromus typicus. Next base: position 58,037 of record PVIR01003851.1, on the reverse strand, counting down.
TGGAAGGTATTTGCTCTTAAGGCTTCAGATACCTCACTCCAATCTTTTCTGGCCTTCAGGGTTTGTACTGAGCACTCTACTGTGATTCTAATCAGTTTATATGTGATTTTTTTTGTTTTGTTTTTCTCTGGCTGCCTTTAAAATTCTCTCTCTCTCTCTCTCTCTTTTTTTTTTTTTTTTTTTGAGACAGGGTCTCATTTTGTAGTTCAGGCTGCCTCTGAGCTCACCCTCAAACCTCACATCACAGCAATCCTCCTGCCTCTGCCTCCTAAGTGCTGGGATTACAGGCGTGAGCCACCACGCCCAGCACTGTGGTATGTGGTACTGGTTGCTGCTGGGCGTGAGTCTCCACACCCAGTATTGTATGTGGTTAAGCAAGGATCGAACCCTGGCCCTTGCGCTTGCAAGACAGGCACCGGAACCACTGAGCTAACTCCCCAGCCCTCTCTTTTTTGTGTGTGGATATCTTTGAATTAATATTATTGTTTGGAGTTTTTCTTTTCTTATATTTGGGGAGTTTTCTTCCATGATTTCTGTAGACAATTGACAATGAAAATTTGTACCAATATATGACATGTCTTAATTCTTATTTTTTCCCATTCCCCTACCCACCCTACAACCTCCCACCTCATATATACATTCTCTTATTTTCTTAGTTTGCTTTTCAGCTCCTTTGAGCTCTTGATCATAATTCACTATTTTGTTCTCAGTAACCGACATACTCTTTGCGTTAGTCATTTCTAGAATGTATGAATTCTAAACTGTTTTTTATTTCAGGTATTTCTATGCGACATCTTTTTAAGGAAGGTCACCATGGGCATATTGAGAGTAATTGCTGTAAACTTTTGGTTCATTTCTTTTTTAAACTCAGCCATTTTCTCCATCCATTCTAAGAATATTTCATAGATTTCTGCTATCTGGTATTTGTTTTCTTCCCTTTCTTGTAACCGCTTGCTCTATTTTGGGGGAGTTAGGGAGAGTTAATAGATCTCTTATTTCCTTATTTCCCCATCCTTTTTATATGTGTAATTATTTGTTTATATATCTATATATATGTATATTTTTGAAATTATATGTGTCTCTTTTTTCTCATTTCTTATCTTTTGGGGGTTACTGCAGGTTGGGGACTAGAGCAGTGAGGAGAGATATGGGTATATGGAGCTTTTTAGTAGAATGTCGCTTCCCTGTGAGTTACTGTTAGCTTTGTATGTCCAGTTCTACTATTTACTCCTTCTGTTATTTATTTTAATGATTTTGATTCTCTCCCTATGTTTTGCTGCAAAAATTGCTTGGATTTATAAAAGTGTCCAAAAAACCGAATCTTATACCATTTCTGTTTGATACTTCTTGCAGTTAATCTTCCCACCTTTGCTTATTCTCTACATGAGGGAGAGAAGCTAGACATCTATTAAATGAGAGCAAATGAAAACATAAATATAAGAGCAACCATCTAGCACACATATGAAACTATAAAAGAACAAAACCCTATATTACTAACTAACTCAAGAAACATACAAAAACTTGAACCATTAAGATCTCTGGTGAGAACACAAATTAGATATTCCAATGAGCCATTGCATATGTGATTCCCAAGTAGCTTTCTTGCCAGATAGCATGAGGGCTCGCAGCCCAGTGACTCCCATTAGCCCTCCACTGCAAAACTGGAATTAACTCAGACTCAAGATCACTTTCTGTCAGGTTGTAGGCATTTTTGCAGAGTCTGATCTAGTGTACCTTCTTGGGTTAGGAACTCTTAGTTTCCTTTAGGCAGACAAGTTCACTTTCATTAAATTGTCCTATACAATCAACTCAATTACAGCAGTAAAAGGCGAATCCATTTCAGTGGTATCTTTCAGGGCTTGTTGAGAGATAACACACTATAAGCCCTCGCCTGGGATCTCCCTTTAGCAATAGGAATATGGCGCCAATGTAAGCCTCCAATCCTGGATTACTCAGGCTGAATCTGGTGCCTGATTGCAGGTCCTGGGTCTGTAATCACTGTCCCTGCCTTCCACTGGGACTCACCCCAATCTGCTCTCCAGTTGCCAAGTTTGCAGACACGGTCTTTCCCTGATCAACTCTGGGACCTTGGCAGTGTGAAACCACCAGGAGGCTGCTCTGAGATTGAAATTCAGACTCCCAGCCCTTTCCCACAACATCTTCCTGGTCCACCTGCACTGGGCGGTTTATGTCCTGGGCGAACTGTAATATAGAGACTCACCACCTGTTGGCATTGAATCTCTCAGGAATCAGAGACTAGAGTTCTTCCTGCTGTCTCAAACACCAGACTTCAGACATCTTGTCCTGGAAAAGCCAAGCTGTGAGAACTCACTACTCCACCATTTTGTACTTTCTCTTTTGTTTCTTGTTGATGTTCTCTGAGTCTCTCTGACATGCCTCTTACTCTACTCAGTCATGTTGGATCTTCCAGCTGGTTCCTTCTCAGTGGATTTTTCCTCAGCTTCTATGAATGACTCTTCCTCTAGTCAGCCATGTTGACTTTTGCCTTGTCGAGGAGCAGGTCTGTTGTTTGGCTCGCATTTCTGCTGTATCGTGCAGAGGGAGAAACAATGCAGAGCTCCAAGTTGGCAGTGGCTGAGTGAGGTTCATCTTTTGCCCCTGGCTTCCTATTGTTCTAGCATGATTTGTAAAAAGACTTTTTTCCACTGAATTACCTTTTTACCTTTATCAAAAATCAGCCTACTGTATATGAATTTTTCTATTTCTGGGGTATTTATTAAATTTCATTGATCTGCATGGCTGTTATTTTGCCAATACCAATACAGAGTATTATAGCTTTATAGTAAGTCTCAAAATCAGCTAGTGAGGTTCTTTCAATATTGATTTTATTTTGGAAATTTTTTTAGCCATTCTAGTTCCTTTCTTCTATCATGTAAATTTGAGAGTCAGTTTGTCTATATCTAGAAAAATCCTAATGAGAATTTTGATTGCTATTTTGCCAAATCTATAGGTTACATCTGAGAAAATAGCCATCTTTACAGCGTTGAGTCATCCTATCCATTTCCTATTCAGAATCTATCCATATATTTAATTATTTGATTTCTTTCAACAGCATTTTGTAGTTTTCACAAAACAGATTGTATACGTTTTGTTAGCATTATACTCAAGTATTTTTATCATTTAGAGCTATTATAAATATGACCTTTTACTTTTAGTTATTAGTTTTGATTGATTACATATAGAAATATGACTGTCTAGTATGTGTTGACATTGTGTCCTACAAACTTGATAAAATCATTTGTTCTAAGAAGAAGTTTTATAAATTTCCTTTCATTTTCTGCATAGACAGTGAGGTTGACTAAGTACCAAAATGGATTTGTTTCTTTTTTTTCCAATTTACATGCCTTTTATTTCCTTTTTTGACTTATTGTAGTGACTGGAGTTCCAGGGCTATGTTGAAAGGAATAATGAGAATGAACATCCTTGTCTGATATTAAAAAGAAAGCATTTAGTCTGTCAATATGAAATATGATGTAGTTGCTGGCGGTTTGTAGATGCCTTTTATCTAGTTGAGGACACTCCCTTCTATTCCTAATTTACTGAGACCTTTTATCATGAATGGATGTTGTTTTTTGCCAAAAGATTTTCCTTCATATGTTGATACAGAGTAGAATTTTATTTCGTTAGGATGGATCACTTTGATTTTTATACACTGAACGAGGCTTATATTACTGGGATAAACCACAACTGGTTGAGGTATGTTACCTATTGTGTATATGATCAAAGTAGGTCGTTGATTTAGAATTTTCTCTTTTTAAAACTGATTTTATTGGTGCATTTTATATATACATTATGATCACATTCAACATTGAAGGTTTGTACCAGTACATAACACATCTTGATTTTCTTGCTGTCATGAAACATTAAATTTAATTTGCATTTTCTTTTTAAAATTCAAATCTTTATTGATACATTTGATATACACATCATGATCACATTTAACATTGAGAATTTGTACCAGTAATGACATGCCATAATTCTCATTTTTTCCCATTACTCTACCCACCTTATATCCCCCAACCCCCTATGTACATAAGCTTTGTTTCCTTTTTTTATTACTATCACATTATTTTTCCCCTTGTTACTTACCCCTACTTTCCATTTCCTTTTGAATGTTTACTATTTCACAATATCTACTATATATTCTAGAATTCATTTACATTTTCATTTTCTCATACCAGAGAAAAGATACAATATTTACACATTTGTGACCTGTTTATTTCACTTATGAGTATGTCTTAAAGGTTCATCCATTTGAGTATAGATGACTCAATCTTATCATTTTTGAGGCAGAGTAATCCTCCATTCTATAAAAGAACCACATCTTCTTTTAATCCAATCTCCAGTTGATGGACATTTTCATTGTTTCCAAGATTTAGCTATCACAAACTGAGCTGCTACAAACATGGGTGCACATATATCGCTGTGATATTAATCTTTTAATTCCTTTGTGTATACACCTAGCAGAGCAATGGCCGGGTCAAATGGGTCAATCCTAGCGTTTTGAGGAATCTCCACACTGATTTCCACAGAAGTTGCGTGCAAGTCTACATTGCCACCAACAGTGGAAAAGGGTTCCTTTTTCTCTGAAGCCATGCCAGCATTTGTTGCTGGCTAATTCTGAGATAGCAACCATTCTTTGTGGAGTGAGATGAAGTCTAAGTGTTGTTTTCATCTACATCTCTCCAATGACCAGTGATGTTGAGCATGTTCTCTATATGCTTCTTACCTACTTTTAGTTCTTCCTCTGAAAAGTGTTTCTTCATTTCAGATGCCCATTTTTTAAGTGGGTCTTTAAATTTGGGTGGGCTGATTTTTAAAGCTCCTTATATATTCTAGATAGAAGCCCTTTGAGAATTCCAAAAGCAGACAAAAGCCCAACCAAAAAGAGAACTACAGGTCAATCTCCTCAATGAACAATTATGCCAAAATCCCCAGTAAGATACTGGCAAACAATACAGAGAATCAAGAAGATCATACACCCTGACCAAGCTGGATTCATCCTAGGGATGCAAGGATGGTTCAACATACGTAAATCAATAAATGTAATACACTATATTAACACTCAAGGACAAAAACCATATGGTCATCTCAATTGGTGCAGAGAGAGCATTTGACAAAATACAACCCCCATTCATGATCAAACCCCTACAGAAAATTGGAATAGATGGACTTTTATTTCGAACTAATAAAAGCTATTATGAGAAACCAACAGCCAGCATCACTAAAACCTTTCACACTAAGATCAGGAACAAGACAAGGATGTCCACTCTCGTCATTCCTGCATTTTCTTTTTGACTGTGCTTCTGAAGTGTGCATTTTATTTATATATAATTTTTATTTTCTAATTTTGATACCAATGTTATTCTGGCCACATACAATAAGTTGACAAATGTTTTCATGTCTTCTGCTTCCCTGAAAAAATTGTATAGAATTGACATTGTTTCTTCCTTAAAGGTATAATAAAATGAAATCATCTGGGCATGAGGAATTTTGGAAAGATATTAAATTATTGATTTAATTTCAGTAGACTAATTCAAATTATCTCTTATTTTTACCTTCTGATCAAGTCTTCATTCACACTGGACCCTTGTTGAGGGGCGGTGACACACTGATTTATTTTTTTAGTCTGTTTCCTTAAAGTGCTAGATCTTGTTTATGAAGAAAGTTGACATTTTTGTTTTACCCTTTTATGCATTTTGGTTCCAACATTAGTACCATTTCCAAGGCTTTTGCCTTAGTAGTACTGTGTATTTATGGCAGTCCTGTGTATGCACCACCTAGTGGTCAGTCTAGGATTTGAGATGAAGATCTTGCTAGATGAGTTTCCAAGTTTTGCTATGCCAATTAAGATCAGTTTTGTACAAACTCACAGGTCCTAGGCAAATCTTTTTCTGTTCCCTGTCTTTTCAGTTCCCTATGCTTCCATTTTATGTCCTCTATTCAGAAACTCCTACTGTCATGGTTGAATCGCTTCCTGAAAAAAGTTGCAGAGGAGCTAGAAGAAAAACTTATGTGAAGTTTACTTGTATCCTCTTAACACTGTGTCTCAGTCTATAAAAAGGATCTCATGCCACAGAGTTTTGATTTCTCGAGCTTCCCACTCTGTACACTTAGGCCAACTTTGCTTTTAAGACCTTCACTGTGGAACCAAAGTAAAGTATATAAAACCTTAAGGGATTTCTCCCATTCTTCATGAACTACAATTCTCATTTCTGTTTCTCAAGCCAAATCTATAGGCTTTCTCCTGTATCTAACTTTGTCTGCTAAATCACGCTTCCTTCTGGGCTTCACACCATTCTTTATGGCAGAGTAATACTCCATTTTATTAAAGAAGAAAACACATCTTCTTTATTCAGTCTCCAGTTAATGGGCACTTGGGCTGTTTCCAAGATTTAGCTGTCACAACCTGAGACTCTATGAATATGGGTGTACGTATGTCATTGTGATATAAATCTTTTAATTCTTTAGAAAATATTTTTGTATCATTACTTTTAATAGTAATATTTTAGGACAATTAAGAATATACAGAATAGGGCCGGGAATTTAGTTCAGTGGTTCTGGCACCTGTCTTGCAAGCGCAAGGGTCGGGTTTGATTCCCCGGTAACCGGTAACCACATAACAATACTGGGTGTGGAGACTCACCCCAGCAGCAACCAGTACCACATACCACAGTGCCGGGCATGGGGGCTCACACCTGTAATCCCAGCACTCGGAGGCAGAGGCAGGAGGATTGCTGTGATGTGAGTTGGAGGCTGAGCTCAGGGCCAGCCTGAACTACAAAGCGAGACCCTGTCTCAAAAAAAAAAAAAAAAAAGAATATACAGAATAAAAGGTTATATTTTGACTTTGTTTCTTTTCCAATACTGCCATTTTAATTATGTAGACGCAATGTTGTGACCTATGCCATAAATCTATGTAAAGGATTTCCCTTAATATTTCTTTTAACTCAAGGGTACAGGTGATGATTTTCTGTTATTTAGTTTTTTAAAAATTGATTTTATTGGCACATTGTATATATACATTATGATCACATTGAACATCGAGAATTTGTACCTGCACGTGGCACATCTTGATTCTCATTTTTTCCCATTCCTCTTCCCTCCTACAACCCTGCCCCCTATATACCTAAGCTTCATTTCTGAAAAGGTTTTTGTTTTCCCTTCCTTTTTGAAGGATATTTTGGCTGAATTTAGAATTTCCAATTGGTATTTTTTCTTTTTACACCAAAGCCTTTGCTCCATTACCTTCTTTCTTATGCAGTTTGTGTAGAGAAGTCTAGTAGAATTCTTTTCTTTGTTTCTTTGTGTATTAGCTGTTCTCCACCTACCTTCTCCCTTTGCTGGCTTGATTATTCTGCAATGTGAATTTGGTATGACTGCTTTTTTATATTTACCATGCTTGGTGTTCTATGAGATCCTAGGGTTTATGGTTTAGTGTTCGTTGCTAATTGTAGAAATTTTTATCTACTATGTTTCCAAATATTTCTTCTGCCCCTTTCTCAATTCCTTGTCTAATTCTAAATACATGTGTCTTACACTTCATAACACTGTCCTACAGGTCTTGGATGTTTTACATATATTTTTCTATACTGGGGAATGGACCCAGCTCTTTCACGCTGAACTATGTCCCCAGCCCTTATTTTTCTTTTAATTTCAGGACAAGGTCTGGTTAAGTCACACATTGTGTAGGCTGGGTTTAAATTTACTATCTTCCTGCTCAGTCTCCCAGTGTGCTGGGATTACAGATGTGGCTTTATTTTTTTTTTTTTGTCTTGCTTTTAACATTTGATTTTTTTCTTACACTTTCCATTTTTATACTGAAGTTAGCTATCTTATCTTACATGATTACCTTTTCTAATACACCCTTTTGCCAGGGATTTAGCTCAGTGGTTCCAGCACCTGTCTCACAAATGCGAGGTTGAAAGTTTGATGCCTGGTAGCAAAAGAAAAAATCCAGTACACCCTTTAACGTGTTAGTCATAAATTTAAAATTCTGTGTCTAATAATTCAAACATCTGTGTTATGACGGAGTCTTATCCTGATGATTGCTCTGTCTCTTTAGACTTTTTCTGTGATCATATTCTTTGTGCTGCTCCCTAGAGACAGTCTGTCTTTTCCATCTCTTATCAATATATTTCCCTACTTTATTAATGATTCCTTTTAGCCTGGCACTGATGAACGGAGCCTAGGACACTGTTATTCTGGCCGAGTTTCAGTGTGAGGCAGGCTTACCCCGAATGTTGGCAATGTGACCTTCACAAGTCCTGCTGCCTACTTACGTGTGTAACGGTATGCCTTGCACATTCTCCTGCCTCTGCTGAGTTGGAACATTTTCCCCATTTTTCGCGTCTAGCTCTAGTGAGTCTCCACCAGCGTTCTCAGTTTCTGTTGCCCTTCCTTTTACAAATGAAGGGCTTTTCCCCCCTCTCAGAATAGAGGAAGTATATTGGCCTGGACTATTCCAGTGCTGCTGGCCCCCGCACTGCCAGCTGCAGTGATTTTCCGCCAGTGCTCTCAAGCTACAGGTTTTGTGCTCTTGCCCTTGTATACTATGTCTTTTGTTTCATAGCAAATATAAATGTTGGGTAGAATTTCAACAGTGGCTGTCGTTGAATTCCCCACCCAATGGAGAACTACAGGTTATCTTTCTCAGGATTCTCCTCAGTCTTCCCTGTTAGCACCTGTGTTCCTGGAGGGAAAGTGCTGAAGAATGTAAAACCACCTGTGTCTCCAGCCCTTACAGGCTTCACGTTCTCACCCTCGGCCCCCAAAAGCTTTTGGCAAAACAATCATGATTTGTAGCTCAATCTTTGTAGGAGTTTTTGTTATTCAACTGTATCTGCACCAAATATATAAATACTTGGGTCCTCTTGCTCCCTGAAGATGCCGTTATTGTAGGTTTTCTACTGGTTATTTTCACTGCAACTTCTGTTTTCTATTCAGTTCGGGGATCATTAATTTGAAGTATCTTAGCTTTTTTCTTATAATGGTGGGAGAGTTGCTTTTTGCAAGTCTACATCTTAGAGCTGATGCCAGAAGATCATGTAAGTATGGGGACAGACGTCTGAGCCTTGGTTTGTCTTCCAGCCTCCATACCCCAGTTTACCAATTCCCCCACAATGGTGATCATGGTGGGCCTACCTGCTCGAGGCAAGACCTACATCTCCACGAAGCTTACCAGATATCTCAACTGGATAGGAACACCAACTAAAGGTATGTCTCTGAAGCCCTTTGTTCTACAGCCCAGCTGTAGGCCACTGACTGAAAGCTGAGTAAGGTGGGAGACCGAGACCTTCGGGACCAGAAATGCTTCTTCACCATTATCGCCAGGATTAAAAGTGCTACTACCACCCTTACTACTGTTGCTACTCTTGCTATCCACTGCTGCTATATTCTTACAAATTTTACAATTTCTTGAGCACACAGTCTGTACCCAACTCTATGCTGCACCATGTAGGTATAGGGAAACTAGTATTAAGAATAACCGTCTGTTCTCCAAAGGTCCAATGACTTTAAAACAGCCCTCTGTGTACCGTGCTATTTTATTATCATTGCTTTTCTTGCCACACCAGTGTTGCTACTTTTATTAGCATTTGTCATTTCTTCAGCATTTCGTTGTTGAGAAATTAAGGCTGAAGAGGTGAAGAGTCTTGTCTAAAGTCACGTGGCTGTAAGCGACAGAACCAAGTTATGTTTGATTCCAAACCTGACACTGTGCCAGGTCTAACCCACATCTCTATGGGTAGAAAAGTGAAACAATCCCATATGTGCCCTATAGTCTCCTTTTCTCCATTCTCTCCTTTTCTTTTCTCGGGCCCATCCCAGAATCTTATCTATAGTCTTCATCCACCGCTCCCCCGTCAGGTTGTCTCCTTTATTTATCTTTTCTCCTCTTTTTCTCCTCTCTCTCGTCTCTTTTTTCCTCCTTCAGATTGAACCCAGGACCTCATTCATAATAAGTCCCTCTGTCACTAAGCTATACTCAGTACCTCCAAATTCCTCTTTTCCCTATTCTTTCCTTTCATCTATTTTTTTTTTTTTAGGTGTTTTGAGACAGGGTCTCACTTTGTGGTTCAGGCTGGCCCTGAGCTCAGCCTCCAACTCATATCACAGCAATCCTCCTGCCTCTGCCTCCCGAGTGCTGGGATTACAGGCGTGAGCCACCACGCCCTGCACTGTGGTATGTGGTGCTGGTTGCTGCTGGGCGTGAGTCTCCACACCCAGTATTGTTATGTGGTTACCGGGGAATCGAACCCAGGCCCTTGCGCTTGCAAGACAGGCGCCAGAACCACTGAGCTAACTCCCCGGCCCTCATCTACTTTTTAAAATCAAATTCACAAGCAGAAAGTTTCCCATTTGTTATCCATATACTAAACCCATGCCAGGTATTTGGGGATTTAAAAAAAATGAGTGAGACTCATACACTGGCACTGAAGAGCTCCTAGCCTCACTGAGGTCCATGACAATCCCTTACATCATCTAAGATGCTCGTGCAGGGTGGGTGTTGAGGAGACTCACAGAGGGCATCACCAACTGGAAGGCAGCAACAACTTCCCGCTTAGGGTGTGTTTGTGTTCGCTTTTTGGGGAGGAGGAGGAGGTAGACCTTGGCAAAAAGAAAGAGAAGAAGGAGCTACTTCCGTGGAGAACTATAAGTTCCGAGGAGCCTTTGCTGAGTGGAGGAGCACATGGCACAGGGGCAAATGGGCCTCCCCTGGTCCCCTTCTTCCTGTCTGCTGCACTTTACTCAGTTCTCACAGAGGCCCCGGAATCATATTTCAGAGCACGAGGCTGATGTGCCTAGAGTGTCCAAGGGTCCCCTTGGCCTGCAGGTTTAAACCCAGGTTCCTTAGCTGATCATTTAAGGCCTTCTACAGTTGGTCTTTTCTTGTCTTTCAGGCCTCACTTACGGTAGATGATCCCTCATCCTTCAAACAGGCTCTGCCTTCTACCAACACTTTACCTTTGCACAAACTGTTCCTCGGCCTGTAATACCTTTCCCCCATCCTCACCCCCATTCGCACGTATAACAGACATCTAAAGGCTAAAAGGCCTTCTTAAAATGCTGGCTCCTCTGGGAACTCTACATGTGTCACCCCACAGGGAGTTTCTTGCCTTCTCCCTCGCTCTTTTGCATGGCTCCGTACTATCTCTGTCTCATCACCTAGCAAGAAGTTGTATGGGAGCTCTCTGTTCATTGGGTCACTCACTATCCTACCTGTGAGACTTTGAGCTCCTTCACATCATGAATATCTGGTTGCTGTCTGAAACTAGAACTTCCATTTCCTACTGCACATAGTAGGCATCAAGAAGCGTGTGTTAATGAATGGGTGAAATACTGCCTCTTTGGTCGCTTATGCTCTTTCCTCTTCTCTCCTTCCTTCCTCTGATTTTTCACCATTACCAAGGGGGGATGTTTAGCTTCGCAATAGAAATTTAGATTTAAATTCTCTCTCACAGTATAGAAAATAGCACGAGAACAGGAATTAGGAGGCCCAGTTGGTCTGTTACAAACTCACTGTTTGATCCTTGGAGATTGATTAATTTTTCTACCCACATCTTGATTTCCTCTTTCCAATACAGCAGGGAATTTGAAAGGTTGTAGTTGATGAAACAATAGAAGAGTTTGGAGCCAAGTTGCTTGAATCCCAAACCCTGGCTTATTACCTGTGAAAGTTCTCTCCTATCTCTGAACTTTATTTTCCTCATTTATAAAGTGAGAATGTGATCCCTGCCTTGTAGGGCTGTTGTGAGGACAGAGGGAGCTGGTCACCATAATTTGAAGCTGTATAAACACATTTAATATCTATAAAGAATACTTTCTACTTCTGAGGTCCTTCCTAGAAAGAAAATTTTTGGCTACTGGAATCTTCCCAACCTCTTCACTAGGGATACGTGCTTTCAGTGTTTAATTTAGGTCAGTATCGACGAGAGGCAGTGAGCTACAAGAACTACGAATTCTTTCTCCCAGACAACATGGAGGCCCTACTTATCAGGAAGTAAGTACCCAACATGTTAGGGGCTGTGCCGCCTTTGGCTAGGGGAGGCCTTTCTGCAGCTATTGGAGGGGTGTGGAACCGTAACCTGGCACAGGGAGAAGAATCTTCAGATTCTCAACGGGCAACCTTCTGTCATTCTACCCGAAGCCTACTTTTGACCCTAACACCCCCTACTCAAGAACCTCTTAACTTCTCCCACTGTGACAAGAGAGAGTATAAACTTCGTAGTATAGCATTTGAGATGAAAATCTCACAAGTTTGACTTACTTTTTTCTCCAGTCTTATCAATTCAGCCTAAAAGTTTCTTTCCTCTATGTGACTCTGAGCACCTCCAGAACAGAGCCTAGGTTTCATTTAATAATCTCTGTTCTCATCATGGAACCCAACAGTCAGCCATCACAGAAGAGAGCCTTGCTAGTGGTAGACGTGTGCTTATGATGTTTCCTGTGCCAAATTCCTTTAACTTCAAAGATCATATATGTAGGCCTTAGCTAGGTTTATAAATGGGTTCAATTTGAGCTCCATTTGCTTAGGGTTGAATCCCTTAAAATTAGAGCTGTATTACTTAGTTTTCCTGGAAATGTCACTTTTTACTGCCCCTGAGCTGTACACTACTGGTGGAAAATCTGTGGCATGCATGCTGCAGCAGGCGCGCAGAGCCCTTTTCATCAACACACAAACCAAGTTGCCCCAGTAGCGAAGCATTAGACAAAACATGCTAAATGGAAACTTACCTTTCAGTCAAGACTTGCTTGTATCATAGAAAGCTCTTTTATTGTGTTTTTCCTTTAAGACAAAAAAAATTAATGTATGATTGTTTTATTTTCTAAATTAAAACCTCAGTGTTCAGGTTTAATTGCATTGTTGGCACTTTGTGATAAATAAGTGGATTTGAGTACTCAGTTTCTAAAAAACCATCACTGCGCTACACATTGAGCCATTTCCAACTGTGTGATCCTTCTGTGCTTGACATGGTGCCTAAATATAGGGCACCTTATGTAGATGTATTACAGATAAATAATTTAGTATAGGACATATGAGAGTTTGGATACAAGATCATACAGATAAAGCAAGAAAGATTCATCCTGGGGATAGGGGTTTTCTGTTGCTTTTTCTGATTTTTTTTTCAGGCAGTGTGCTCTGGCAGCCCTGAAGGATGTCCATAACTATCTCAGCCATGAGGAAGGTCATGTTGCGGTAAAGAAATTTCCAGAGTTTTTTTTTTTCCCTTGAGTATGTGCCAGAATGGAGAACAACTCATATGTAGTGTTTACTATGCCATAAATTATTCTAAGTATTTTGCTTATTTTATGAATTTAGCTTTACTGTCCTCCTAGAAGATAGGTATTGTTTTGTGCCCCATTTTAGAGACAGATAACTGCCTCACAGAGAGACTGGGTAGTTTCCCAATGTGGCACAGCACGTGCAGGGGTAGAGCTAGAATCCAGGTTGTACAGTTGATGAGTCTGCACTCATAAACACTGCTCTCTACTAGTCCACTCCCAGAAGCTCAGCAGGACTATAACTGGAATTTAAGACTACATTGCAAACATTTTTGAATTCTAAACATCTACCTAAATATCTAGGCAGTGTAATCTCATGCATCCTTGGGGATAGGATTTGCAAATTTTAAAAGTACAGAGACCTTCAAATATGCAAGTGATCTGATCCAAGATGCTGAGGACAGGAAACTGTTTCCTGTTCTGAAGACTTCTAAGGTGATGAGGAAGGAAGAAGCTGCACTTGGGAGTTCAGGCAACCAGTTTTAGCTCTACTTCTCAGCAACTCTTGGTGGCTTTGGCCAAAACAAGGTCAGGGTCTTCTGATATGAACTGTGTTCATATCTCAGGACCCTGAGATTCTGCCCTCTCTGGAAGCCTTCCACTTTGTACAGGGGTGGACACAGAGAGGATCATCTATTAATACCAGTCCATCCTCATTGTTCATCTCTAGGTTTTTGATGCCACCAACACTACCAGAGAACGACGGTCACTGATTCTACAGTTTGCTAAAGAACATGGTTACAAGGTCAGTCAAACTTCTACTCTTGAATAGAACCTACTTTTCCAGTGCAAACCCCGAAGAAAGACAAACTGTGGAATTCAGAGAACCAAATCAGTCACTATAGAATCAGCATCTTAATTTGTTGTGTAAGTTTCCAAGATATAGTCAGAAGCACCAAACCAGTAGGAAAGGAGAGGTGCCACCATAGGCAATGAAATGTGACTGCTAATAGGCTTACAATAGGTGCAAGCAGCAGTGATAGAGTACAGAGAACCATTACAAAGGAGATATATAGATATGAAAAACCAGTAAAAACACAAAACAATAATTGATTTGGGGCTGTTTAAAGCAGATTGCTTCATAAAACTCAGAATCCTGAAAGTACCATTGTATGAGAACATCGTGTTGTCAGAGGCTGCCCATAGGAAAGGCTCAGATTCATTAAGAAGGGCTCAAGCTAGCCATACATAATCCCCGGCTGGAACTCCACATCTTTTGTTTTGTTTTTTTCAGTGCCGAGGATCTAACCTACAGCCTGGCACCCTCATGGCAAGGGCTCTCCAATACTGAGCTATATCCCCCGCCCTAAAATTTTCTTTTTCTCTTATAGGTCTTCTTCATTGAGTCCATTTGTAATGACCCTGACATCATCGCAGAAAACATCAAAGTAAGGAGCACCAGTTACCTTTTTCCTACTCTTCTTAGACCTCAACCATGAGTAAAAAGACCTGTATTGATTGAGAAAGTTTCATTGTTTGAACTTCCCTTCCACTTTGCATAGGAAGCGTTTCCTGACCATCCTGGCCCACAGTGATTGTACGAAATTAGAGTAAGCCATGCAGAGTCCTTACTATGCACTACACAGTAAACTTGACTGCCATCAGTTTTTTCACAAAAAATATCTGCATGTTAGGGATCATTTCCCTGTTAGAGAGAGGAAACTGAAGTTCCAAGAGGAGGAATGAGTTGTCGGACTCTTAGCACCAGAAAGAAATAGAAGTGGAACTGCACCTCAGTCTTGGCCATCTGCTTTGAAAACCTGTGTTCTTTATTCCCCACAGTTCATATCAGAACCATCCCTGCTCTTAAACTCTAGCCATGAGGTCTAGAACTAGGTTACTCACCACATTTTGTTGTTTTCAAGCTCATCAAATTATCAGAACTCAGGAAAAGAAGAGACTTTATAGGTAATCTCCTTCAACCCTCTGTCAGACACTTGAAGTGTCAGATAAATGTTTATGTGTATTTTCTTTTCATACCTGCAATGACAGAACACTCACTGAATAAGAAAGGCAGTCCAATCAAGATGAAACTTACCTTCCTTTAACATCCACTCATTAGTTCTATTTTGAACTCTTGGGATATAAATATGACAAGTTCTTGTCTTTTAGCTTTGTCTACTTGTCCATCCATTGTTGATTCAACAGAAATTGATTGTATATCTGAGCTAGGTCTTTCTGAGCAAGAGATAAACATAAATGGTAAGTCTGAGTCCTTCCCTTGAGCTCCTAGGCTGTGGAGGGAGATTGACAAATATATAGATAGAACTCTTGAGATAAACTGGGAGAATAGAGGAGGCTGAGAACTTAGCCTTGTACATGAAGATATGTCAGGGAAGGATTCCGAATAGAGGTAATGAACTACATCTTGAAGAATACATAAGAATTTTTGAAGTGAAGAATTGGAATGATGGAACAGCAAGTGCTAAATATAACATTTCCAAGGAAGTATAAGTAGCATGGACTGACTGAGGCAAAGGATATGGAGGAGTAGGGAGACAGCACAAGATGAGAATGAAGGAATAATTTGGGCCCAGTCACAAGTCATGAATCATCTACCAGCGTAGTTTACATTTTGTCCTAAAATATATGAGGAAGTATTTAAGCAGGAAAATGACATGACCAGATGTAAATGTCAGGAATATCTTTCTGTGTCTCAGTATGATTAATACATCTGAAGGAGCATGACTAAACACAGAGCAATGAGTCATAAAGCTCTAGCGAGTGCAATCAAGTGAAAAATGCATATTGAGAAGAGAGAAGAGGATTTGGTGTCTGATAAGAGGGAAGGATAATACCAGGAGGCGCCTCAGGATGACTTCCAGATTCTGTATGGGCTCAGATGTCTGAGTGGATGACATGTGGGAAATGGGGGAAGGGTGAGCATAGGGGTTAGGAGATGCCAGTCCCGGGGAAATCCAAAGACACTGTACCAACTTCTCCCAGTAGACACTCAATACATGTAAGCTATGATTACTTCTGGCCAAAATCCCTGGTTCCTCTTCAGCTGTTTCTCAGAGCATCATTTCCCATCCTTTTAGAAATTTCTAGTCCAGTGTCTTCTCTGGAACTGAATGTAATATAACAGTTCTTGTTTGGCTGCATAGAGATTAGGAAGGAGGTGCCACATGGTGCAGAGTCTCTTCAGTGGACCAGCCTTGTAAACTTCGGTGAGACTTTCCTTGAGTCTTAATTCCCTCATCGATGAGGGCCTATCCCAGCAGCCCTGTTACAGTTTCCATCTCCCAGTGTTTCCTATGATCCCCATGTCCTGTCTTCCCCTAGCAAGTGAAACTCGGAAGCCCTGATTACATAGACTGCGACCGAGAAAAGGTGCTGGAAGACTTTCTAAAGAGAATTGAGTGCTATAAAGTCAACTACCAGCCCTTGGATGATGAATTGGACAGGTAAGAGCCCATCACCCCAAAGTAAACGCCTGGATTCCTAACCCAGTTTTGATATCCTGCAGGACCTGGAGAAATGCCCACCTTTATGGGCCTCACTTCTCCACATGTCATCACAAATGAAATCTGATGGTTTGAGGAGTGAGCCTTGATTGTTCCAAGCCTTAGTTGAGGAAACTGAAACCCAGGTCAGGTAAAAGCTAACCTGAGACCACATGAAAAGGCATCATCACTGAAACTCACTTCCCCCAAATTCCAGCCTGTTTCTCCTGCATCCCCATTCACTAATCCTGTCAAACAGGGCTCAGACACCCTGTGCAAAGGGTATGTCCCTTGTGTACACTTGTGCAGGTTGTTCACCGTACAAGTACACCGGTCAAAGACATACTTGCTTCTGCCACTAAGACATGGGCTGCAGGGGAGCTATATATAGTCTGTGGAAAGTATGGCTTTTCAGATTTCTAAGTGGGCCTTTTACCCAAAGAACCATGTGGGTTCCTTCCTTGTGCTAGAAGGAGCTTGAAAGAATGGACCTGAAATGAAAGAAGGATGTCAAGAAAGGTCATGTTGGTTTTTGATGAATGAGTTTGAGCCTGAAGAAGACTTATTAGAAGGCCATCTTACCTCATTATTTTTCCATCAATAGACATTTATAGTCCATTTATCAGGTTCAGCCTCAGCCATGCCCAAGGAGCCCAAAGAGAGAAGAGTTAACCCTGCTCTGATAGAATGCCCAGTTGGTTGGACAAGAACATGTGTAGATGCTCAGTCACAGTTGTGGAGACAGTAAGCCCAGTGGTCCACAGGAATACAAGAGGATACCTACCCCAGCTTGAGACAACAAGGCCCAGAAGAACTAGATTACTCTGTAGGCAGTCTGAAATGCAAAGGATTAATGGCTGCCATAGCAGAGGTCTCAAAAGTCTTGCTCCATGGTCCTACTTTTCTGATTGGTCAGTACCTTCACTCTACCCACAAGCTCCTCATGGGCAAGTGGTTGAGTAGTTTGTCACTCAGTGTGTAGTTATGAGTTTATGACATAGCACAAAAGTGAAGGAATAAGGAGCTTTGAGGAAGGGCTCTAAGTTCCCCAATGATGTTACGGACCACTTCTGTATTCCCATGTCCCAGTACGTGGCACATGTTATAATGAGTGTCTGGGAACTGAAGGTTGGGCATTCATCAGATATCTGCATTAAGAGTTCCCAAAGTGTAGGTGCTGGCTGTGCATCCCAAGGACAACACCGTGAAAACAGGAGGGTATTTGTGACTGAAAGGCAAACAGGGAGAGAGCTCAGCCTAGCCCACTCGAGGGTTAAGAGAGATGCACAAAAGAGTGAAGAATGAAGGTGAAGAGAGGCTGGCTCAGTCTGAGGCTGAGGAGAGGAGACTAGGAGAGATGGTAGCAGCCAGTGAGATACTTGGGGAGTTCAGGAGCTAACTCTCTAGGACCTGTATCCAAAACAGGTCAACACATGGCAGCTCATTAGATACGAGCTGAATGCCAGAGGAGCCTTGAAGGCTGGGTGTGTGGTTGGGGTTTTGTTTTGGGATCACCCCTCCTTAACCATTAGCTCCTAAACTGCCCTTGCTCCTGCTTGGGTCCGGCCCAGCCATCTATCCTACATCAAGATCTTTGATGTGGGCACACGCTACATGGTGAACCGAGTGCAAGACCACGTCCAGAGCCGTACAGTCTACTACCTCATGAACATCCACGTCACGCCGCGCTCCATCTACCTGTGCCGCCATGGCGAGAGTGAACTCAACCTCAGAGGCCGCATCGGAGGCGACTCTGGCCTCTCAGCTCGGGGAAAGCAGGTAGGGAGGGGTCCACATACTCAGGTGGGCTGGCTGAGCTGGGTGGTCGCCGCCTGGACCGTGAGGAGGGGGTGCTGGTGATGGAGCAGAAGCAGATTCTGCTCACTCCTGATCTTCCACACTGCCAGTGCCTCTCTCTTGAAACAGCCATTAGGTAGGTTCCTTATGCCAACTGCGACCGCCAAGTCTAATAGCTTGGTCCTGTACTCCGGTTTCTCGTCAGATCATATAGATCTTTCACCTTTTACTAATAGCTTGGTCCTGGTTCTCTAGGCCAGCCCAAATCTGGCTGCCTCTGCAGCCCCATCACCATGCCCACATTGCCCATCTGGTGGGTTCCCTCATTATTCACACCACTCAGCCCTTGCCTGTGCCCACCTTGCTGCTCCTCCTCATCCCTTTTTCAGCCAGTAACCGTCATGTACTCAGATGGCCCAGGACCCCACCCTCAGTCCCCTTCTCTCCAACTCAGGGCTAATGCTTCCCCGGCCCCATTGCCAGCGTCACACTGCCAGTGCTTCGCTGCATCTTCATTGCCTGTTCTACTCCCTTCCAAGGCCCAGATTCTGCTCCAAGAACCCCTCTGCCTCACCCCTCCTCCTCCCAGACAGTCACAGAGCCCAGGACTCCATCTCTCCTACTCTGCTTGTCTCTGACTCTCCGGCACAAATCTCTTCCTCCCGGGTGGACATAGAGAGCCGCACGTTCTGGTGCTGGGTCCATAAAGCGAAACACTTTCCCAGCACTTGGCCCTGTGGCCGGGCTTGATAACACAGGTGTTGCTGGCCAAGGGGATCGCCTGGGATGGGACAAGGGGGAAATGAAGTGCAGAAGGGACGGTCATTGTCACTGTCAGTACTGTCACGTGCTGGATATCTATGTAGTCTTGGTGCCATCTGCTGCCACACATTTGGCCTCATTTCATCTGTACAATAGCTGTGTGGGAGGGGACAGTGACCACTATCACCGGCTTATGGGTCGGGTCCAGAATGGAACAGAAGGTGGCCGCAGATGACAGAGCTTACGCAGGACGGAGCCAGGACTGACCAGGCCTCCCTCCTGGCCTCACCCCCAGAGGTGGGACGGGAGATGTCCCGGGCACAGTGTGCCTCGAAGGCTCGGTCCTCCGGGCTCCCCTCTGTTGTCCCCACACTTGCAGCCCCTCCTTGAGGTGGCCTCTCATCCGACTCCCACCTCTCCTGTCCCTTGGAGCAGAGCCCCCGAGTCATCAGCTGACCCCTGCACCACACGTACCCGGGGGCTTCTTAGGTGGAGCTTTCCCTGGCACTGCCCCCAGCTCAGAACCAGCTGAGCTTGTTGCCTTCTCCACGTATGTGCTCCCACACATGGCAGCCAGTACATATGCACACACGTGCCAGGCCCGAGCCTCCACAGTCTCAGCCACTGTGCCCAGGTCTAGTTTACAAGTACTTTCTATCACCTGTCTCACCTGTCACCGTAGTTCTCATTCATGCAGAGCCTTTTAAGTATCAGTGATTGGCCTGGATGCTCCTTACCCATCATCTAAAGTGAAACTTAGAAACCAGTGTGCTGCTGACATCTTGGACAAGATACAAGACCAGAGAAGGTCATGGTTGCATCCAGCGGCACACAGGGCTCATAAAGGAGCCAAGAGTAGGGGTTAACCTGAATCTGCTACTTCACAGGCAAGGACCCCTGCTGTCAGGGCACTGACAGCTGACACATAACTGTCCTTAAATGTATGCATAGAATGCCTGTACTTGTAGATACAGATGCGTGCTGGTGTGCACTTATGTAGGTGTTACTAGACATCCAGTGATTCATATCACATCTTTTCCCAGAAGGATAGTGCACCCTCTGGTTTCTACAGTCCTTTGTGCTTTTTCTCAGTGCTGCCATTATTTCTTTCTCTACACTGACCATATTTTGAAAACAAGAATACCACACTGCCTAGCAGGGACTAACAACTCATTACTATGTAAGGACTCTTCAAACCTGGGTACCAGAAACCTCACTCAAGTAATGGTAATTCAGAGCATGAAAGAGAATTTTCTCCTAAATCTCCTTTTCCCCATTTCCAAACCAAGCTCTTGATACCTTGAACTCTGGAAATAGTTGCCTAGAACCTGCTTCAAGTGCCTTAAATGACCTGTGTTGACAGTCTGTCTACCTGAGGATGGGCCATGTCACAGGAGTGTTCATCCTTAGGCCAAGGGATAGCCAAGGGATTGCTCTTTGTGAAACCTGGAGATCAGTGTAGATGAAGTGTGAACAGAACTTGGACATATGTCTTGAATATCTACAAACATATGCTTAAGGCCCCAGAAGTGCAAGATGGCCGCAGAAATGGAAGGATAAAGGTGGTAGACCGTGGGTATGATCCCACTATTTTTACTCTTGCCCCAGGCTCCACAAATGTTAGAATGAGTGTCTGCAAGAATGAATACCCTTAAAGAAAAGACAAAAAAATCTAAAAAAAAAGAATGAGTACCTTAATAAGAGGTTAACTAAGCAAGTATCAGTGACTACACACATAAATAGACACACGTAAGCATGCATATTTTTTTTCTATTTCCTTTGCCTTTGATCACATAAGGAAGAGTATGACTATCTTGGGATTTTGGGCTTTTTTATGTATGGGTATATTTATATTCATGTGGAAAAGATGGCTCAGGTCATGTTTATCACCCAATGCAAAGTTTGAAAAAAAAGACAAGGGCCAGGGATTTAGCTCAGTGGTTCCAGCGCCTGCATTGCAAGCGCAAGGTCCCAAGTTTGATCCCTGGTAACCACATACAATAGTACTGGGAGTCGTGACTCACGCCCATCAGCAATCAGTACCATATACCACAATGCTGGGCATGGTGGCTAACGCCTGTAATCTCAACACTCAGGAGGCAGAGGCAGGAGGACTGCTGTGAGTTCAAGGCTCGCCTGGGATACATAGTGAGTTCTGGACCAACCTGAGCTACAAAGTGAGACCCTGCCTCAAAAAAAAAAAAAAAAAGACAGGGGCCAGGGAGTTAGCTCAGTGGTTCTGGCGCCTGTCTTGCAAGTGCAAGGACACGGGTTCGATCCCCGGTTACCACATACCATACTGGGTGTGGAGACTCACGCCCAGCAGCAACCAGTACCGCACACCAGAGTGCCGGGTGTGGTGGCTCACGCCTGTCATCCCAGCACTCGGGAGGCAGAGGCAGGAGGATTGCTATGATGTGAGTTTGAGGCTGAGGTCAGTGCCAGCCTGAACCACAAAGTGAGACCCTGTCTCAAAAAACCAAAAAAAAGACAAATTTTTACCAGATGTTTCTTTTATGAACCGGATTACTTGCAAACAAAAGCATTCATGAACCAAAGTACCACTGTGTTTTGAAATACACCATACCATATTTTAACTATTTATTTTAACTCTACTGTGTAATAGAATACTGGAACTTACTTGTTCTGTAGCCTTGTACTTGATCAACCTTTCCTCTAACAGTATGCATTTTAATAAATTTGGAACACTCACACTTTGCTCTTGCTTATTTATCACTACTCTTTTATTTATAGCAAATTTAAGCTCATTCTCTTGAATACCTTATCTTTTCTCACTTCTCTTTTTCCCTATTTCTGTTCTGTGCTCCCACATCCCAGTATGCCTATGCCCTGGCCAACTTCATTCGGTCCCAGAGTATCAGCTCCCTGAAGGTGTGGACCAGCCACATGAAGAGAACTATTCAGACAGCTGAGGCTCTTGGCGTCCCCTATGAGCAGTGGAAGGCCCTGAATGAGATCGATGCGGTAAGATACAAAGGGTAAATCTCCTGACATGGAGGAATTTCGATCTGAGCGTATTGCCTTGGTTGCCCCTGTTCCTGCCCCTGTACTCAGTGAGCATTTCTTGACAAGCATTGCAGAAACCATCCTCAGTCTTCGATAGCCAATGAAGGCCAGGATAGCCAAGGTATTTGTCCTCTTGGGGCCTGTAGACAATTAGATGGGGGGGGAGTGTAGAAAGGACTATGGAGGACTAAAAGATGAAGGTACTCCTAACCAGATTTGGGAAGGAGATTTATAAGGAAAGCTCCCTGGAGGAAACTAGAGGTGAGATAAGCAGGCAAAATGGTTTGGGATGAGACAGTACATTTTAGTTCAGGGACAGAGAACAGCACATGTAAAGGCTTAGAGATGAGAAGAGAATATAGCATGTTCATAGAACCAAGAGATGTGGGGACAGTGATGATGAAGTCTGCAGAGAAAGGAGATAAGACTAGAAAAATGGCCCAAACTATACGGAGGAATTTTGATTCTTCCCTGAAAATAACAGGAAGCCATTGACATGATCTAAGTCAAAAAGGAGTGATCTGAACATTGTAGAGATGTTTTAAAGCCCATTCTGAGCATGTGTGGAGACTAGCTGGGAAGAATGAGAGAATGAACAGTTAGACCAGTCAGGACATGGTCGTATTTGTGTGGAAAGAAGTAAGGATGTGTGAGACCAGTGTAGTGGCGTTAGAGATGGAATGAAGACTCAGGACGTGGGAGTGTTTCCAAGGTAGCAGCAACGTGTGACTTGATGATTCACTGGAAGATGGAAGCAACAGGGAGGATTGAGGGCGATGCGGCAGTCTCTCTTCAGGGACAGGTTGTCCTGGGAGTGCTTTGGAAAGGAGTTTCTCTTTCCCTTTCTTACCTGTTGCTATAGTTACCCTGGCTCCAGGTCCACAGTTTATGATTGTTAGACTGCAAAATTAGGACTTCACCTGAGGTATACGTAACTTGCTTGCCTGCTAGATATTCTTCTATAGATAAGACATATATGTATGTGTATATTCACATGTACAGTCTTACATATAGCAATGCAAAGGTACACATATATAGAAAAGTGCCACATAGTGCTGTTCAAGATATCATATGCTTTTATAGTAAAATACCTGCGTGAAAATATGTAAAGTCTTTATCATGAGATTTTGGCTATTGCTTATTTCTAGCCCACACGTGGTGAAAGCCTTATGGAACACCTACTTTTTTCAGGTCCTGAGGTAGTGCTGGAGGCAGAGATTGATTTTGACTCAGTTACCTCACATTAAATTGGTTCAAGTCAATCCTGTCTTGAATGAGTTTTCAGGCTGAACAGGACAGACAGAGCCGCGTAGAGCACATTACTGATTAGTGGAACCGCAGGCACATAGAAGCCAGGGCGAGGCACTGTGCCATCGCCAGGATATGCCGAGAGGAGGTAATGCCTGGCAGAAACCTTAGAGTTCAGTGACAGTGACCTCGGGGGAGAGGTTGTGCAGTGGTGTTCTGGGCAGAGAGAGCAGCGTAAGCCAAAACTATATGTATGTACAGATTCTAAAGTAGCAGTGAAGATCACAAGGAAGAAGGTTGGAGAGAGATTGAGGAATTAGAATCCTGGGGATTCGCTATAGGGGGTGAGCACGGAGGAAGAATTTACAATGATACCAAAGTTTCTGGTTTATTTTCCATTATTGATGATCATATTAATTAATTGCATTGATTCTTTTATATGTACCTTGTACATCTTATATTGGCATATTTCATATATATTATCTCTAATATTCAAAATACTTCTATTCTCATTTTCCAAATAAGGGAAATAAAAATTCACAGAGGTGAGGCAATTTGCTTTTAAGTCAAAAGGGAGTCATTACCCGTATTCACAGGCAAAAAGCTCCCAGCATGCCTAGGAATGGAAAGTTGGAGGCATTTTGGAAAAGCCTGAATACCTAGTAGCGTCCATTGTCTTCCACAGCAGGAGAAGTTTAACACTTCAGAGCTGTTTTTAGGTTGTGAGAAATATTTAGTTCTTTACCCCTGAGGAAAACCTGGTAGATGGTCCCAAAAGACAACAATCAGAACCTGATGCCACACTACAGGAAGACCTTATTGGAATTCACATACAAACTTTTGAAACCCAACATCCATTTCCGCCACGAGCAACAAATACTTCACTTCTGGGGATTTCTCAATAGCCCTGAAAGTCTACTTATACTTCCAAGGAACTCATTTTCTAAGCCTTCGATTGCTTCCTTTGATGAAGAGAGTAAATCTCCCCAAAACCCATTCTGAAACCATTAGGAGTTCACTAGTTTTTATCCTCTGAAATGTGTATGGATGGATACCTCTTTATTTCCAGAGATACTTAAAGAATGGATTGAGTTGGAAGAGATAGGAAATTCTGTAAAATGAGAAAGTACTATTGTGTTGTGTATATATGTATGTACTTGGACAGAGTCATCAATGCCACCATAATTTTGCGTATATTTACATAATGCACTTTATAGACACAGTAACCCTCTTTTACCAATTACATCTGTACCGTACATGCACATTATACACACTTAGGCAAATGTAAACACTCCTCAGATATCCACATAGTCATAATCACATGAACACAATGAAGCATGTCATGGTTATATATGCAGCACACATACATAGCCTCAAGCATATTACTGCAAATTCACATAGACCATAGACAGGCACACAAATGTACATACAGCAGAGACATGATGAGGGACATCACGCTAACAGATACACATACCACAGGTACACTGTGTTATGATTTATGTCTAGGTGTCCCCCCACAGCGGTTAAAAATGAGGTTTTTCCCAGGTGGCTGGATCTAAGTGTGTGATGCTGGGATTAAGGGTATGATTGCTAAATCAGTCCACTGATTGGTTTGACATAGTTCTAGTGACATAGTTCTGGTGTGTGACAGTTCTACCCTGGCAGTGAGTTCTATTCCTCCTAAGGGCGTGTGCCCTGGATAGAATATAAAAGAAAGAGGGCTGCGGAGAGGCCCTTGCTGCTTAGTACCCCACTGCTTTGCTGCCCCCCGCCTCCTGTGGACTGTTCCGCCTCTGTGATGCCCTGCTTCCAGGCTACCCTGCCTGTAGCCAGCCAGTTATGGACTAAAATGTCTACAAACTGTGAGCCCAAAATAAAGCTTTCCTCCTCCAACTTTGGGTGTTGGGTATTTTGTCTCAGCACCACGTAAAGTAAATGATACTCACCAAGACCCACGTGGAGACACATGCCACAGAAATGCCCACACGGGTACATTCTTAGAGGCTCAGACACCCTCTAGACACACACATAGACGCACACACACACACACACACACACACACACACACACACGTCTTATTCAGTAGTTTGTCACTATAACCAAATACCTGAGAAAAAGAACTGCGAGGAGGAATGATTTATTTTGACTCGTGATTTCAGAGGTTTCAGTTCACAGTCTTCTGGCCCCGAGACAGAAACATGACAGGACACATGTAGGAAGGGTGCTTATCTCACAGCAGCCAGGAAGCAAGGAGAAGGGGGAAGAGCTAGGGACGACGGCCCAGGGACCAGATACCTTCCCCAAGGCCACAGTTCCGTGCTCCACTGCCTTCACTAGGTACCAGCTACCTCCTCCTGCTCCCCGATA
>PVIR01003851.1:0-31985 GCA_004026965.1 Petromus typicus | reverse complement strand
CCCCCAGAGCCCATCAGCTGGCCTTCGGGGAACCTAACCAGGTCAGACCGTAACACATAAACCACACTCACACAAATGCAGTACCAATGCCAAGTTAAATATGCACACAAACACAGGCCATATGCTGATAAACACATCACAAATAGATTTTTTTAAGCGTGCTGCACACATTTATAAACACAGTCACAAATCTTCACAGTTGCATATGTACAAAAATACATACTTATAAGTTACATCACAAAGTGCCTTACACTTAACCTGAATACCTCCATCCACATAACTTTTTCTCACACTCACATAGCCTCACTTCATGCACACATATGTGTACTGACTCACAGACAACAGGCACATCTTCAGGGATGTGTTCATGAAGATCCAGGTAATCATGTTCCATAATCACTAGTCTCAGAAATATAAAAAAGACTGTGGATTTCACCGAGTGAATACTTTTGTCTCCAAATACTTTTTTCATAGGGTGTCTGTGAGGAAATGACCTATGAAGAAATCCAGGAACACTACCCTGAAGAATTTGCACTACGGGACCAAGATAAATATCGTTACCGCTATCCTAAGGGAGAGGTGAGGTTTGGAGGAATGGTCTAAGATTGCTAAGACTTATCAATATCTATTCAAACGTTTAGGTTTTTGTAGTTTTCTAAATAGCTTTAGAAATAAGGTAAAACATATTTTACAACAACTTCCATTTTAGAAATCATCCAGCTCTTGGCTATGTCATATCCTTGCCTATGGGCAACAGACTCCTCCCTTTTAAAAGGTGCATCTTTTCTGCTCACACTGTGAGTTTAGGAGGATGCATTTTATCCCCTACCTTGTCTCAGGTGTCTGCTAACTGTACCTCAGCATACTCTACTTCATGACATTTTATTGCCAAGTTGCTTAAAGCTCTAGACTGTATGGAAAATTAGGGACAGTGGATACTTCTGTCAACATTGCCATCACTTGAACCAGACCAGCAGTTGCCCATCTTCATGTGAGATAAATGCTCATTGCCTTTAATCTGGTCTCTACTTCCCTACTTCTGGATTTTTACAATATTTATTAGTCATACTGCATTTGTGATATAAACTCCTGTGAACAGTTATCAGAAAATCAGAGCATCTGGGAAAATAAAATGCTAGATATTCTCTTCAGTTATTATAAAGCACTTTCATGTTTTATTCTTTCATCCTCAGAAATGCTTTATAAACTTGGACTCAGTATGCCTTCATTTTCCTTTATATATCTGAGGCTATGTTACTAGAGGCATAAAAATGTAAAGTAATCATCTCTTCTCTTCTTTGTGAATTGCACATTGTATTATTAGAGTGACCAAACATATCTTTTTTTATTAATGCTATTTGTCTAAAAGTATATACATTTTATCTAATATTATTATATATTTCATCTAATATATTTTATCTAATATCAATATAGCTATACAGAATTTCTTCTGATCACTATTTACCTAGTTCATCTTTATTACTTTCCATGCATATATTTTTGTTTTGTATTTTTTTTTTTTTTTTTTTTTTTTTTTTTGAGACAGGGTCTCGCTTTGTAGTTTAGGCCAGCCCTGAGCTCAGCCTCCAACTCACATCACAGCAATCCTCCTGCCTCTGCCTCCCGAGTCCTGGGATTACAGGCGTGAGCCACCACGCCCGCCACTGTGGTATGTGGTACTGGTTGCTGCTGGGGTGAGTCTCCACGCCCAGTATTGTATGTGGTTACCGGGGATCAAACCCGGGTCCTTGCACTTGCAAGACAGGCGCCGGAACCACTGAGCTAAATCCCTGGCCCTTGTTTTGTATTTCTTGTAAATAACTTATAGTTGTGTTTATTGTATTTTATCCAAACTGAAAAGATGTCTTTTGGATGGTAAGTTTGGTACATTTATTCTTACCATAATTACTATTTTTAAGTTTATTTCCATTGTCTTTTCTTGAGGGCTCAAAGCCTATTTCATTTTTCTCTTAAGATGGAGTTTTTACATCTTTACTCAATTTAAATAATGTTTCCATTCTTTTAGAGATCACCCCTTAATATTTAAAAAATTTCATCACGCTTCTTTTATTCTTATAGATGTCCCACTAAGGGTATGAAGTCAAAATATTGTGCAGCAAAGTCACCTGATATAATTCCTTGTGTTTTATTATGCAACCAAGTTCAACACTTAACATTTTAATATGTATGATTAAAAAATCTAAAATCAGGGCCGGGGAGTTAGCTCAGTGGTTCCGGCGCCTGTCTTGCAAGCACAAGGACCCGGGTTCGCTTCCCCGGTAACCACATAACAATACTGGGTGTGGAGATCCACACCCAGCAGCAACCAGTACCACATACCACAGCGCTGGGCGTGGTGGCTCACCTGTAATCCCAGCACTCGGGAGGCAGAGGCAGGAGGATTGTGATGTGAGTTGGAGGCTGAGCTCAGGGCCAGCCTGAACCACAAAGCGAGACCCTGTCTCAAAAAAAAAAAAACCTAAAAAAAAAAAAATCTAAAATCAATATTTCCACCATCCCCCCAAACAATAGAAGAACTTTAAAACTCTGGCTACCCTCACTCCTAATTTATATATTTGTTTGTATTTTAGTTCAACCTTAGTCTTAGCCCCCTAATGAATTATTTCTGTTGTAACTGATGTTTTTATTATTACTGAATACAGTCAGTTTTATTTAGATTTAATCACATATTTGCCACTTCCTTTGATTATTCTTATTTCTTGCGTCTCAAGCCTGTCTTCTAGGTTCATTTTCCATCTTCCTTTGGAACCTACTGGTAGTAAAATCACCCTTTTTTTTCTCTCTAAGACTGTCTTGGAGAGTGAGTATCTTCAATCCTAGATGACACATTGCCCAAGTATAAAACTCTAGGTTCAAATGGGACCTCTAATTCTAATTTTTTGAGGAATCTCCACGTATATACACAAAAGAATTAAAAGATTCATATCACAGCGACATATGCGCACCCATTTTTATAGCAGCTCAGTTTGTGATTGCTAAATCTTGGAAACAACGAAAATGTTCATCAACTGGAAACTGGATAAAGGAGATGTGGTTCTTTTATAGAAGAGTTTATATAGAGTATTACTCTGCCATGAAAATATGGTAAGATTGAATCATTTATACTCAAATGGATGTACCTTCAGGATATCCTCATAAGTGAAATAAATTGGTCATAGATGTGTAAATATCATGTCTTTTCTCTGGTATGAGAAAATGAAGATATAAATGAGTTCTAGTATATATAGTAAATATTGTGAAATAGAAAATATTTAAAAGGAAATGGGATGTGACGTAAGTAACAAGGAGAAAAATAATGTGATAGTAATAAAAAAAGGGAAACAAAGCTTATGTATATAGGGGGCGGGCAGTTATAGGGTGGGTAGCAGAATGGGGAAAAATGAGAATTAAGTTGTGCCAAATACTGGTGCAAATTACCCATTTTGAATGCAATCACGATGTGTATATATAATGTACTAATAAAGATTTGAATTTAAAAAAAAATGTCAAGGTTGCAAAATACAGAGGAAAATGTGAAGGATAAGCGTAAGATTTGCATGATCTTGAAAGTTATCACAGAATAGTTAATGCGTACGGGCGCACCCGGGACTATGTTCTTAGGTTCTATAGCACAACAGGATGACTGTGGTTAACAACAATTAAGTATATATTTCAAAATAATTGGTAGAAAGGATTTTTAATATTCCAAGCACAAAGAAATGAAAGATAAGGTGGGGTGAAAGATAAGTCTGTTGTCCTCCAATACTGTACACAGTATTGAAATGTTAAACTACATTCCATAAATATGTACTTTTATACATCTAAATATTAACTTTTTTATTTATCTTGCTTGAGACTGAATTTCCTGAATGTGAGAATTGAAATTTTCGATTATATAAAGCTCCAGTTATTGTATCTCTAAAAATTAACCTCTTACATTTTTTCTGTCCTTTCTTTCTGAAAATAAAATTAGATAAATACTACATTCTTCATGTTTCCTAGTTTTTTCTTATTTCCTATCTCTCTCTATCACTTTGCTATATTTAGTAACTTCTTTCAAATCAGTTTCTTAAGTAATGTATGTGCTGTTTATCCCCTGCATTCAGTTTTCGACTTCAATGAGTATATTTTCCATTTCTGAAATTCTTAGTTCTTTTTCAAATCTGCAGTATATATTTGATAGTATCTTGTTTTTCCCTTTCTTTCTGGGGTAGTCAGGGATTGAACCCAGGAGCTTCACACTAAGCTACATCCCCAGCTATCTATCTGTCTGTCTGTCTGTCTGTCTCTCTATCTACACCTCTGTCTTTTGAAGCAGAGTTTATATTGCATATTATTTAAGCTTTTAGATATCTCCTGTTGATGTTTCTGCTTATTGTCATCCTTAGTAACTTATTTTCTTCTGTGTTTTTATTTATCTGTGAGAATTTACCTGTGCAAATCCCAAATAGCCTGACATGAATAAACCCAGAGATGTTCCATTTGTTTCCTCACACTAGTCCTGGGAGCTAACGAATTTACATCATTTTTTGTTAAACTGTCAGCAATACACATTACAAAGCATATGGGTAGTGTAATTATGATTCATCAACCAACCTGGGGGAAAATTTTTTTTACAGGGGCCGTTTCCTAATTTTTTCCACCAAGAGTTAGAGAGGCAGATACATCTTGTTTTCCTTTGGCTGTGGATGACTTTGTCTATGTATACTTTGATTGAGAATATCAACATGTGCTCCCTGAGGGTCTCCGATTTATATTAGAGTCTCACTCCAGCTTTCCACTGTGTGCATACTTAAGCCCCTGTGTCCTATTTCTGTAATATTTAAAAGTTCGAGCCTCTGGGTCACTATGATTGGCAAGTATCCCAGGAGAGCTGTAGCTTCTATCATGCTAATACACTCTATACACTTCTAATGACTCCTTTCTCCAAGTTTTTCATTTGGAGTTCTATAGTCATAAAAAATTTTTTTTATTTTTCTAAAATGTTAGCAAGTGCATGGGGGGGAAGAGAATACGTCTTGTATCAATATATGTTATATATATCGAAATTCCCTCAAATGTAAATACCATGCATTACAAATGTATACCAATAAAGTAAAAATCTCTTCTATTGTAGAAAATTGAATGGCAACGTGAATTTTATTAAAAACAGTTTTATTTATTCATTATTTTAACATAACCAACTAACTTGCCAAAAAATGAAGGCAGCATCGTATAGTGAGGAAGTTTACTGTGATTTAGCCCATGCTATTGATCACCCCTGTTCAGCAAATGAGAACTGAGACTGTAAGAAGAAGTGAGTTGTCTGCTGAGTCAACAACTCAATTGGCCCTAGAGCCAAGTTCTCCTGATCTCGAAGCCACAGTTCTTTTCCCCTCATTTATCTCTCTTTCTCACTCTAGTATTTTTCTCGTATCTAGTCCTATGAAGATCTGGTTCAGCGCCTCGAACCAGTGATAATGGAGTTAGAACGACAGGAGAATGTACTCGTGATCTGTCACCAGGCTGTCATGCGATGCCTCCTGGCCTACTTCCTGGATAAAAGTTCAGGTAACAACCTCCTCACTTTTCTTGACATGGGGCGATGGATGTGATTTTATATCCTAGTGGTTATTGTGAGTTAGGTGTGGTGACCCAATCCTATAATCCCAATGTTTGGGAAACTGAGGCAAGGGGGTGGTTTGCACAAGTTCCAGGTGAGCCTTGTTGCATAGTGAACCCCAGGCCACCCCAGACTACAAAGCAAGATCCCATCTCAGAAAAGCTTAATATCTACAATGAGACTGTGTAAGTTCAGATTCTTTGTTCCACACTAACTTCGTTCCTTACTACCTTTCACAATGTACTGCAGCCTTCTGGCTTGTTGTCCCATCTGTAAAACTGGCAGAATAATGGTGAAGTTCAAATGAGCAATATATATGAAGAACTTAGGACAGTTCGTGATACATCATATGGGCTATGTGTTAGCTGCTATTATAAGTGTTATTCAGAGCTGACGTTTTCAAAGGCAGCTTTGATAGTCCACCTCAGCCTAAAACGCTGAGTGACTGTTCCCTGAAGCATCTCACCCAAGGTAACAGTGGGACCTTTTGTGGCCTCATTATCCTAATTCAAATTTCTGTCTTTGCTGCTGGGTTAATTTCCCCAAGAGAATGATGTTTCATTTCAGTTTTTTCAGCTAGTTATTAAAAAGCTCTAGATACTGTATTTATAGGGTATCTGTACACCGACTACATACAGTAAACTGTAGACTAGGGAAGACAGCCTGGCAAGGGGCTGTTGTCTCGCCTCCACATAGGAGTGACCGTTTTTAATGTGACTGCTGAAGTGTTGCCATTTCCGAGTTCTTCTGAAGGTATTTGAGGACAATGCAAAATGATATTCAGCGCCTGCAACATTCAGAACTCTCGGGTCTTCATGACACTTGTTTCAAAATAAAGTGCACTTATGATATGGATTTATCCATATTATACTAGAACCCGAGGACACTGAGAACAGGCATTGGATAAGTCGTTTTCTCCACCTGATCTTGAATCTCCTCACTGGGAATCAGTGATGATGGTAGGGCTCTTCGCACTGCTGGGTTCCTGACATGTTCACATTGCTTCTTCTCAGAGCAAATTTTTGAGACTGTAAAGTAGGCACTAACATTCCTATTGTCAAGATGAAAACCCTATGGCCCAGAGAAGTGAAGCAACTTGCCCAGGGCCATAGAGCTCAGAGTGTAAGGGGCAGAGTAGGTCTGAGAGGACTGCTCTTTCTCCACTTTCCACCCACTATTAGGCACAGGCCAGGCCAGCGACTCACAGAAGTCTTGGGAACAAGGCAGAGCGGGCTGGGAATAGCAGCGTGAGATCCAGAGAGGTGATATGAGTGGGATTGTCCCCCACATAGGTACAGAGCTGGGCGGCCTGAGCATACACCTAGCACAGTTCTGGCCTGTGAGATGAAAGCAAGGGATGTGACACTGGGGGACGGAGGAGGCAGCGGCCAGGTTGTGCCAGGGATCTTGCAAAGTTGCCTTCCCCTCCCTGAGTCTCTTTCCTCAGGTGGACAGTGAGAGTAGCCAGGATGGCAGCACACCTGTGAGGATGCGCTGAGATCACGCTGGAAGCCCTTGGCTCTGACAATGACGCCAAAGATGGTGGGGGCAGGATGGCTGCCTAAAATAATGCCTGTATCTCAGGAAGCTGGGGGAAGGCTAATGGCAGACCCGGAACACCTAGGAAGAGTAGAAGGGATAGAAAGCTACAGTGGTAGTCTAGCTAAATTATGGCGGATAGGGAGCTATAATTGTGGCCTGAGTAGGGGAAGAAAGGGAATAAGATGAAAGTGTCCAGCCCACAGGATGTGATGTTAGCAGCTGCAGCTGTGTCCAGAGAAAATCCTGGTAGAGTCCCTGCATTGTCACTTGTGGTTGTATGACTTAGAAGCAATGCCTTTCCTGTTGAAGTCCCAGCTTCCTCGCCCATGGATCAGGCCCAGTCACCCTCCTCTGAAGGATGCCTGTTAAATCAGAACAGTGGCACCAGATAGGAAAATGTACGTGACTATTCAGAACAGAACAGCTTTCTACATAGCAGCCAGTAACTGGCAAACAGTGAATCAACAAGGGCTTGTTCATGAATAAGTGGGAGAAGGGTCAGGTAAAGCTAGCCTGGACCGGGGGTAGGCTGTGTATGTGGTCACATGCCATGCCCACCTCTGCCATGGAACTGTCACATGCAGTGTTCTCAGCAAATACTTAACAGGAATTTTTGAGCCTTTGTGGTGTTGGTGGCAGTGGTGGTGTCTGTGGGAGAGCTGGACTGGGGTAGGAGGGAACTCTGCCTTGCTCTGCTGTTGGACTTGAGAATGAGGAGATGACCATTTCCTCAGGACCCTCCTGAGCCTCCCGTGGACCTACTGTTTGCCCATATTTCTCAAGGCCATTCCTCCCTGCTCCCGGGTCTTCCTGGCTGCTTCATTTCTCCCTGCCCAGAAGGGCAGATTTCTCGCTGCATTTGAGAGCTGGCCCTTGCAGACTGCAGGATGAAGGTCTCTGGTGAGGCCCACTCAGGGAAGGGGAGATGGAAAGACAGGATCCATCAAGACTGGCAGCTGGGGAGGTGGTACTCTTCCTACTACTGTCTCCGAGCACTGTTTCTTCCTCTTTTCCAGATGAGCTGCCCTATCTTAAATGCCCTCTGCACACAGTGCTTAAACTCACTCCTGTGGCTTATGGTGAGTACCCCCGCATCTAAAGAACTTTGTGCAGAGGCCATTGGCACAGCAGGGGCCCAAGAGAGGTTCCCTGGGTGGGCGGTTGGATGATGGAAGTGGGACTGGTGGTAGGAAGATAACAGGGAACAACTAGGATTGCCAGTTGGCCTCGCTCCAACTTTCCATCTCTGCCAGAGCATTGAGTACAGAACATTAAGCTGTGGGGAAGGAGGGACCCTAGAATGAGACTGGAGGAAGATGGTGGGTTGGGACCGTACTAAAAAGCTCAAAGATCAATCTAGGCAGTTTAGATTCCCTCTTGACATTAGTTAGCTATGAAAGGTTCAAGAACAAAGAAAGAACACAGTCAAACCTATTCTGAAGTATAATTAGGGCATCATGGCCTACAAAAGCCTGCGCTGGGTACAGTCCACAAGGATGGACCTAAAGGGGTTTCCATAAGCACTGTCTCCTCTGCCAGCCTCAGACCCCAATGATACATGCCCCCTCTTCCGGCTCCTTAGAATTCTTGGTGGTCTCCACACCTCTGGTGTTGCCAGAACCATACTGTCCTCTAAATAAATGTACCCCGTGCCTCACTGGCCTTGGCAGTGGCCCAGGACTCTTCCACCACCACTACCACCACTCCAATACTGGAGATCAAACTCGGGACCTTGTGAGGCAAGTGTGGTGCCACTGGGCTAAATCCTTGGCCCTTCTTCCACCTCATCTGCACCTGGCATGGCTTGGCATCTACCAAACTCTGTGAGTTTTAGATTAGATCACTGTCTTTCAGGCCATGATAGTTGAGGGAGGCCGCAGAGATCATCTCATCTTTTTCCTCATGTACAAATGAACCGCATAATCTCAGAGGAGTCGGGCAGAGCTGGAAGGACACAGCACTGGCTACTTCCTAAGCCTGGCATCTCCCCTACACCTTACACAGCCTACCTACAGTCCCCTCCCTACAGGGCCAACACAATCTGTGCACAGTGTGGAACTTGGGGTGTGGATGGTGATGGGGGTGGTGCGAAACATACTTCAGGGAAGACCTGTGCTTACCTTAGGGACTTACAGACACTTGGGTTGTTCTTTTCTGAGGCTGCAAAGTGGAGTCCATTTACCTGAATGTGGAGGCTGTGAACACACACCGGGAGAAGCCTGAGGTAGGTGAGGGATTCTGTACACAAGCTGACTATGAACACATGATGAAGGCAGCCCCCCCTGTGGAAAGGCTACCTGACCTTACAGACCCCAGGTGTTTCATATCAATGGGAGGAATAACCAGCACCCAGAAGTTCCAGAACCACAGCCTAGGCCTGGGGACAAGAGAGGCAGAGAACTAGGACACTCCTGCCCAAAAGGTCTCAGGCTCAGATTCCCCCAGGCCTGCCCGAGAAGAGAGTTAGGGCCCAGGCTGACTAAAAGATGGGTGCCTGCGAGGACAAGAGGCAGCAGAGGAACAGGGACCTGTCCTCCATGTCTGTCTTATTAACCAGGGCTCTCTCTCTTCTCAGAATGTGGACATCACCCGGGAGCCTGAGGAAGCGCTGGACACTGTTCCTGCCCATTACTGAGCTCTTTTCAAGAATCAAAATCCCTCTGTTCTCATTGTCCTCTGCCTTTAGAAGTCTTCGCCTTTCTTTTCTCCCACCCTGGGAAGATTCCAGTCTATGCCTTCCTGGGAGAGCCCTACCTCTAGTAAAGAAATCCATTGCAGCTCCAAGACAGGTCTCAGTTTTTATCTACAAAGCTGCCTCACCCTGGATGAAACACTGTGTCTTAATTCTTATACTCTGATCAAAAGACTTCTCTTGCTGCCTAGATGTCACATTTGAGTTTTTCCCATTGTTTTCAAGATCTTGATCCTGATCTTGACCCTAGTCTGGTGCTGCAAATGTGGGACAGGTGAAAACTTTCTGGGGAGAAGAGTTCTAGGGTACCACCTCTAAAAATGGAGGAGAGGATTCCTTGACAGTATGAAGCGAATGAGGCAGGATGAATTCATCCTTATACTCAAGACAGTCTGGCCCTTGTACCAAGTTCTCTTTTCCAACCGTTGTTGCTATCATGAATGATTTTACTGTCTGTGTGAATGACTCAACCAGCCACTTGGCCTCCCAGTGCCGATGTCCACTCTATAATCATCATCTCCCCGTCACTTCACACATCTCAGCATCATTGCCCTGGCCTGACTTCTTCAATGCAAGCGTCCCACTCTTTTTCAAGAATCCTTGTGTAGTCATGCACGTGGTATTTTTTGAAATGAACAGTATAGCGTCAAGAGTGGGGTCCTTTGCCTTGTCACCTCCCAGTCCATCCTCTACTTCCTCAGTGCTCTTCCATCCCTAACCAGTTTGGATCCTCTGGTCTACCTCTTTAGCCACCTACCAACTATATAGGTCAGGTACAGTGACGCAGTGGTAAAAAGATTCACACATTTGTTGTATTTGTTCTCTTGTCCTTCCTTCACGGTTACTCACCAAGACCCAAGCCTTGAACTCGCCACGCCCTTCTTGGTTGGGCTCTATTACAGGTTTATCGATGAGTGCTTGAAGGAGATCTATATTTACTTCCCCACTCACTCCCTAAATCTTGTGGAAAGCCACCATCTGTTCTCCACTGTCCTGTCCCCTCCCACCTTCTCGGACTGTATCAGTCAATTCCTCACTCTTCTCTATCTACCTCTTGGCCCGCTATATTGGCTTTGGCCTCCTGGTCTGTGCAATACTCAGTCTTTCTCTTCTATCCCAAGAAAACCTTTCCTTTTTCCCATGCCCGCCCCAAATTATTCCCCTTCCGTTCCTCCATTCTTACACAGATTACCCAGTGAATCTATAGTTACTATCCAGAACTCTCCTTTGCTTTCTGTCTCAGAATTTCCCAAGCTGTGATGCCCTGGCTTACCATGTTTCCCCAGGGCTCTCTTTTGCTAAAGAAATATATACTTTTTAGCCTCAAGTCCCAGCTCCCCAAAGAGCCATGCTGATCTCTAACTGTCCTATAAGCCCAAAATGTCAGTCATGACTACTTAATCATATTAAAAGACAAACAACTCCAATTCATTTTGCAAATTTAATGTAACTCTGATACCAAAATATGACAGCACACAAAAAGCAAACAATAGAGCAAGAACAGGAAACAGATTTCTCATAGTGTTTCACCCTCAGTTGACTGGTAGTGACGCTCAGACTGCTGTGAGGACAGAGATCCCAAGGCTTCACAGAAAGGAATGCTGCAGTTCACTAGCAATATCCAGAAACTTTAAACCTGCAAACAGAATACCAAACCAGAACACATTTTAGTACCAAACATACTTTTTCTCGTCACTCACCTCCCCACTCAGCCTTCCCACCCCAGGGTTATATCTAATATCTCCCAGTATTAGCCCCGTCCTCGTGCATGCTGCCTATGGAAATATTACAATTACCTGAAACCTTACTAGCTGTAAGAGAAGCCACAGGCACCAAGGCTCGAGGCTCCACCACCAAAGCCAGCACCAGTGCTTGGTCCACCGCCGAATCCAGAACTGGTACTCGGTCCACCGCTGAATCCCGCACTGGTGCTCAGTCCAACACCGAAGCCAGCTCCAGCGCCTGATCCACCGAAGCCAGCTCCAGCGCTCAGTCCACCACCATAGCCCCCAGGGCTCGGTTCACCGCAGAAGCCAGCACCAGGGTTTGGTCCACCGCTGAAGCCAACAATAGAGCTTGGTCCGTTACTGAAGGTGGTGCCAGTACTGGGTTCGCCAGGAAAGCCAGTGCTGGTATTGGGACCACTACCAAAGCCAATGATGGAACTCAGTCCTCTGTCGAAGCTGGCATTAGGCCCATTGCCAAAGCCATCACTGGTGCTGAGGCTACCGTTAAAGCCTGCGCAAGTGCCAAGTGTGCTGCCAAAAGTGGCACTGGTACCCAGTCCACCCCCAAAGCCATCAGTAGTGACCAGCCCGCCACCAAAGCCAGTACTGGTGCCTAATCCACCACCAAAGCCCGCACCGGTGCCTAGTCTGCCACCAAAGCTAGCAATGGTGCCTAGTCCACTTCCAAAGTCAGCGCTGGTACCTAGTCCACCACTGAAGCCCGCGCTGTTGCTCAGTCCTCCACCAAAGCCCGCGTTGGTGCTCAGTCCGCCACTGAAGTCGGAGCTGGGGCCTAGGCCAGTATCAAAGCTAGTGCTGGTTCCTAGGCTGCCACTGAAGCCAGTGCTAGTGCTTAGGCTGCCACCAAAGCCAGCGCTGGTACTCAGTCCCCCTCCAAACCCAGCACTGGTGCTTAACCCATTGCCAAAACTGAAGCCGGCACTAGTGCTCAGGCCATCACTAAAACTGGCACTGGTAGCACCACTGAAACAGGCACTGGTGCTCGGAGAGCCACCAAAGCATAAGTTTGTATTAGACGCACTACCAAAACACAGGTTGCTGTTGGGGGCTCCGCCAAAACACAGGTTGGCACTGTGGGAACCATCAAAGGTGACACTCGTACTGGGGGCACTACCAAAGCCCATGTTGCCACTAGGAGTACCTCCAAAATCAGGAGTGGTACTGAGTGCCCCACTGAAGCCAGTACTGGTGCTGAATGCACTGCCAAAGGCAGGGTTGGTGCTTGGTACACCACTGAAGCCAGCAGTGGTGCTGACAGCTGCACCAAACCCAGCACTGGTGTTGAGCACTCCGTCAAAGCTGGCACTAGTGTTGTGAGCATTGCCAAAGGCAGCACTGGTACTGAGTGCACTGCTGAAACCAGTACCATTGTTGAGTGCACCGGCAAAGCTGGCACTGGTGTTGATGACACTGCCGAAGCCGGCACTGCTATTGAGTGCACTGCCAAACCCAGTGCAAGTGCTGACAGCACCATCAAAGGCGGCACTGGTGTTGATGGCACCACTAAAGCCAGCGCTGCTACTGAATGCACTGCTAAAGATGGCACTGGTGCTGAGGGCACTGCCAAAAGTGGCACTGCTGCTGAACGCACTGCCAAAGCTGGCACTTGTGTTGACAGCATCACCAAAGCCAGGACTGCCGCTGATGGCACCAGCAAAGCTGGCAGTGCTATTCATTGCACCGCCAAAGCTGGCAGTAGTACTGGGAGAGCCACCAAAGCAGACGCTGGTGCTTAGTGTGCCTCCAAAGTCAGAACTGGTACTGGCAGAGCCACCGAAGGAGACACTGGTGCTCAGTATGCTGGTGCTCGGACAGCCACCGAAGCAGATACTAGTACTGAGCGTGCCTCCAAAACTGGAGCCGAGTGTGGGAGAGCCACCAAAGCAGACGCTGGTGCTAAGTGTGCCTCCAAAGCCAGTGCTGGTGTTCAGTGCACCACTGAAGACAGTGCTCGTGGTGGACGCACTGCCAAAGCTGGTGCTGGCGCTAAGTGCACCACCAAAGCCAGATGTTGTGCTGCTGAGCGTGCCTCCGAAGCTAGAGCTGGCCCCAGCACTGAAACTGGCACTGGTGCAAGGTGCACCGCCAAAACTAATGCTGGCTCCCCCACTGAAACTGGTGCTGGTGTTCGGGCCACCGCCAAAGCTAATGCTGGCTCCTCCACTGAAACTGGTGCTGGTGTTTGGGCCACCGCCAAAGCTAATGCTGGCTCCTCCACTGAAACTGGTGCTGGTGCTGGATGCGCCGCCAAAGCTAATGCTGGCCGCACTGCTGAAGCTAGTGCTAGTGCTGGGTGCACCACCAAAGCTAATGCTGGCTCCACCACTGAAACTAGTAGTAGTATTAGGTGCACCACCAAAGCTAATGCTGGTTGCGCTACAGAAACTGGCGCTGGTACTGGTTGCGCCACCAAAGTTGATGCTGGCTCCACCACTGAAGCTAGTGCTAGTGCTGGATGCACTACCAAAGCTAATGCTGGCCACACTGCTGAAGCTGGCACTGGTACTAGGTGTGCCACCAAAGCTGATGCTGGCTACACTGCTGAAGCTTGCACTAGTGCTAGCTGCATCACCAAAGGTAATACCACTTCCGCCACCAAAGCCACCACCCGAGCTGGGTGCACCATTGAAGCCAACAGTGTTAGCACCATCAGTGAAGCTGTCACCGGTGCCAGTTTCTTGGTTGAAGTTGGCATTGGTGGTGGTGTCATTTGTATTTTCTTGGCCTGTAGCCTCAATTTCGAATGAAAATCTGTTCCAGGCCTGATTGTCATCACCTAACTCTTCCCTTGTTAGACAGTCAATGTCCATGTCATCCCAGTTCCAGGGCCCAGCCACAGCTTCCTCTCCAATCCCCATCTGGGCTCTGGCCTCAGCCCTGGCCTCAGCCTCAGCCACAGCCACAGCCGCAGCTTGGACTTCCATCTCCACTGCTTCCCGGTACTGAGCAGCCCAGTCCTTGGGGTCTTTCTTCTGTACCTGAATCGGAAATTTGAGTCATTAGAAGAAAGATATCCCTTTTCATTGTGTGGGAAGCACCTATTAATAGCAGTGATTCTAAAAGCAAGTCTAACTAACTGGACTTTATCCTAGATCAGTCCTCAAATCTAACTTAGCTCTGGTAACTTACATGTGACATGGCCTTGGATAAGTCACTTAACATCACTGAGCCCAAATGTCTTCATAATGGGGGGACAGGTTAGGGAGGGGAGAGAAAGGGGATGTAAAAAAGAACTAAGGTCTGTTGTATACATGTACCAACTCCCCATGATGAAAGTAATCATATGTACTGCAAACATGGAAAAATAAAAATGAAAAAGAGAGAAAGTATGTTACGGCCTGATTGTGTCTCTACCAAATTCGTATGATGGCTCTCCAACCCCTACTGTGACTGTGTTTGGAGACAGGGCCTTTATGGAAGTAATTACAGTTAAGGAAGGTCTAAAGAGTAAGGCCTGACCCAACAGGATTCCACAGTCAGGGCTTTCAGCCCTGTGATGACACAGTAAGAAGGCAGCTGTCGCAGCCAGGAAGACAGTCTTCACCGGCAGCCTATCATCACACACCTACCACACTGCTCCCTGACCTGGGATTCTCAGCATCCAGAACTGTGAAAACATATATTGTTGTTTTGTAAGCCAACAAGTATATGGAATTTTGTTGTGGCAGCTTGAGATGATTAACAGACTCATGAAAGAGCCATGATTCACGTCTCGCTGCTGGGCAGCTCGAACCACTGGTGGTACATGCATGACTGCCCCACTGGGTGGTTTGTACCACTGGGGATAGAGGGGTCACATCCATGCATGAGACAGGTATGCATATAGTAGTTCAAGACAGTGGGAACGAGCTAACACCAAGTGTGAAGAGTGAACGGTATCATGGCAACTAGCATTCCAGGACATTACTGAAGCTTCATATGTGTACATGCGTGTGTATGCACTCCCAGTTGCCCAACACCTGTCTATCACTACATATAGCCTGCCTCAGCAAACGTCGTTTTATTCCCTTTGTATGCGAAGCTCAGGCAGCTCTATTACCTTGCAAGCAAACTTGAGGACTTTCATCTTGCTAGTCTCATGGTAAGAACGCAGGCCCCAGAAGAACTCGTATTCAGGTGGTCTACTGTTGGGAACCCTCTTGTACTCCAAGTACCTTGGAGAAAGCAAACAAAAGTTGTTTCTGACCAAATGGATCTGTTATTTAACCACTATGCCCCAAATGGCATCCTCCTATGAAACAAATACTGAACAGTTTCTACAGAAATATTTTCCAAGACCCTCCAGCCCCACACTCATTCCCCACACACAGTTTGTGTTTTCGGCTTCTCACAATGCACCATTTCCAATTGACCCTGTGAAAAGCAGCAACCTGAACTATGTATGTAGGGCCTGATGTCACAGGAAGGCCAGTGTATCCTGCCACCTGTGAGGAGTGAACCCAGATTGCTCTTGGATGTACTGTAAACAGAGGAGCCATTCCTAAAGCTGTCTCCTCTGAGCACACCCCATCGCAAGGGCATCATGTATGATCTGGCCCAGTCCTGGACAGGTGCGGCCACAGGTGCTCTGGTCAGCACTTAGTAGGACACAAGATGTCCATCCCTAAAGACAGTGTAAGAAAGGCACTGACAAAGCACTTTCTGAACCACACCAGCACACCCAGAATACTCTGGGACCAGATAAACCCTCCAAGCATCACTTACTTCTGCTTCACGAACTCGTCTGTGATGAGTTTCTTCACTTCCCCAAAAAGTGAATGCCTCACCCTGGCAATGGGAAAGACAACTCGTGAACACAGGACAGAACTGCCTAGATGAGGGTAGAGGCATTTCCTAACACGGAAGAGACCTCTAGAGGCCAGATGGCTCCTTGTCAGGAAGGCCTAAAAGTCTTCTTTACATCTCAGAACCGGGGACAGGGAGAAGAGGAGCAGAGTTCGGGACCATTCCCCATCCACCCAGCCCACGCCCCTGCCTGCTCCACCAGACACCAGACCGATGCAATCCAGGGACAAAGGACGACAGGGACAGCAAGCGCCGAGAGAGCCCAATCATACCCAGGGTTCAGCCCCAGCTTGCGCAGCACCTCCCAGATGACAGCTGCAAGGGGAGGCAAGAGGAGACAGGGACAGAAAGTGAGTGAGCACGTGGCATTCGGGCCCTGGCCACCCATCTGGCTTCAGGCCCAGCCACTCACCCTCGCTAGCCTTGTTGCCATTCATGAAGATGACACTCAGAATCACCATGAGGAGACCCAGCTTGGGTGTATCCTTGGTCCTAAGGGAGTAACAGAACAGAAGAAAGTTTATGTCCCGGAGCCGCCTGCAAGACACACCAGACAGCTGGCTCACCAGGCTCATCTTGCCCTCATACCTCAGATGTGAGAGAAATCTGCCCATTCTACACTTCCAGTTCTCTGTGACCCTAGGTAAGGCACTTAAGAGTGATGAGTCACAGCCTCCTACTCAGTAAGATGGGAAAATCACATTCTACCCAAGCCCTGGATTGCCAAGATGGGAAAATGCCTGTCAATCTAGTACACTACAAACACTCAGTCAGCGTGAGTCCTTCTCAAAGTCCTCAGCCTTGTGACAGTTCATTGTCCCCATGACAATACTCCTCCTCAATTTGGGAAAGTCCACAGATCGCTCTATAATATTCCTCCCTATACATTAAAAAGGTGCAGCTGTGGTATGGTCTCTTTGATGCGACCTTATGGTCATTTTCTGCCACTCTCACATCAAGTGTCGGCCACGACTGTTGCTCTTTCACTGTAGTGACCTCATATTCCCCCTTGAGAAGCTGTCCTTTAACAATCTCTCCCCAAGGCACTCAGTAGGAAGAGACAGTAACAAGAGGTCTACTCTCCAGGGAAGCTTCTGGACAGACAGCTAATCTGACAAGAGAAATGCCCCCCTCAACCTCCTGCGCCCTGCAGGTAATCAGAATCTGCGGCCATTGCTGCACACAGGGCTCCAACCATGCACGAGAGATGTGTCAGGAGCTTTTGGTCCCTGTCTTCGTCGACTTTCTGAGAGGTTGTCAGGAGGGAGGGCAGGGGAAGAATAGTAGCGGCGATGACAAGGGCCCCTTCCCCCAACCCTTTCCCAGCTTACGGTCCCAGTATGCTTGGAGATGATGCCTGAGTACTGATGAGAATGTACAAGCTACTCTGCTTGTCGATTTCCTTCAGATTGACCCGAAACATCTGCCAAGCAAAAGAATAGCTTTGTGAGGTCACAAAATTCAGCTTACACATCAAACAGCTCTCCAGGCATCGTACAGCTCCCCGTGTACCTGGGTATTTTGCATATACAAAACATTAGTAAGGTAATGCCTGAAAAGCTTATTAACTAAGTGTCTAGAACACAGTAAATATGCAT
Source organism: Petromus typicus (assembly GCA_004026965.1). NCBI lineage: Eukaryota > Metazoa > Chordata > Mammalia > Rodentia > Petromuridae > Petromus > Petromus typicus. Next base: position 14,018 of record PVIR01003851.1, on the reverse strand, counting down.
CGAGTGCACTATTCCAAGTGTAAAGAGGCAAACAGATGAGCATCGGAAACACATGACATGCTGTGTCCAGCAGCAGACAGAAGCCAGGGTGGCTTGGGTCCTAGTTACGCTTTCACCACCGAAGTCCTGCACAAACCATGGCTGTTGTAGGTCTCTTCCTAGGCCAGTGGCTCTGCCCATCTGCACACTGATGGAGCTGTATTAACAGATCTCTGTTGCTACCCCCAGAAGGGACACTGCTCACCTTTGTTTCATTCAAGGATTTCCCAATGCACCCATCCCCCAGGGAGCCTCTTTACCTTCTCCAGAGCGTAGCTTGCTCTTTCAATGATCTCTGGGAAATATTCATCATATTCTTGAATGACATCTTTCAGCATGTCTGCAGGAAGTGAGAGGTGGCAGCTGGGCTGAGCAGGGGCCACAGAGCTGCAGCCCTTGTGCCAGCCCTGTGGATTCGGTGCAACTAGATTACTAGGTAGTGCTAGCCATAGTGAAGTATAAGGAGGGCAGTGATGGAGATATGACAGAACAAAAAGGCCACACAGCTAAAGGGTTACCTGCAGGCTGTGGGAGAGAGGAGGAAGAAGAGCTTAAGGAGGAAGGTCGTTAAGAGACTACCTGAACGCTTGATGGGGATTTTTGTCTGGTCCTTCACCAAGAGATATTTCACCAACGTATTTGCCTGAAAGAAGCGGAACTGATGAGGAAACCTTAATATATTTGCAAAAAAACTCCGGAGGAGAAAGAAGAGAATAGCAAAAGCAGACAAGAGGCTGAACAGCATTGGATTCTTACCCTTTCTTGCAAAATGGCCACATCTCGAGGTGGGGGAAGCCTTCGGCCCCATGGGGTCCTCCTGTAGTTACTGCCACTTCTCTCATCCCCATTCAGATGTTTGGACTTCATCATCATAAAGAAGGAAGATCCAGAGTTACCAGGTGGAAAAAGATTGTTGTCTTCTCATTCTGTCCTTCAAAAAGTCCCTCTTGACCCTACCACTGGCCACTCTGAGTTCTGGGTTTTTCTTTTTCTTTTTTCTTTTTTGAGACAGGGTCTCACTTTGTAGTTCAGGCTGGCCCTGAGCTCACTGTGTAGCCCAGGCAAGCTTCAAACTCACAGCAATCTTTTTCCCTCTGCTTCCCGAGTGCTGGGATTACAGGCGTGAGTCACCACGCCCAGCTCTGGGTTTTTCTTTCACTATCTTCCAAACAGGAGTTTCATTCCCCCGCTAGGGCAAGACCACCCCAAGGGCAGGGACTGGGATTCCTCCTCTTCCTCGGGTACCACTCAACTCTGCTACCTATCACCCTTTGGGCATGTCATGTCACTTCTCTGGAAGTCTGTCTTCTTATCTGTATAGCTGAAAGCTATGGTCTCTAGTCAGTAAGAATTACTTTCAAGATATAAAAGAAATACCATGTAAAAATGTATCCAACAAGCCTGGCACATAATTACCACATAAATACAAGGTGAATTATGTACAGGTCATAATTAAGTACATAAATGCCCTCCCCCAGCATCCTGTAAAATACTAGAAACAGAAACTATATCACATTCTTCCTGGCATCTCCCCAAGCTCAAAGTTAAAGATTCTGTGGAGATCTTACCTTTCGGTTCCTCTTGCCTCGGGTCCTAGTTGTCGGTTCCAGACTCAACTGAGCCAGATAGTCATCGGCCAGGGCTTGTACAGCAGAAGCAACCTGAGTATCCAGGGCATTTATGCTAATCTGAGAGGTGGCCATTTTGGCCTGACTCCCTTGGTCAGCGATTTGGGTTTGGCCTCCAGCTACCTGAGCCTTTGTGGCAGCCTTTCGACCCCTAGACCCCCTCTTGACCCGAAGGGTGGCTGCTACAGCTTGATTTGTAACCATCTGAGTGGCAGGTGGGGTCTCAGAGACAGAATTTGGGCCCTTACTGGCAACCTTCTTTCCCTTAGGTTTTTTGGACCGGAGAACTGCTGCTGAGTTTTCAATCTGCCTGGTGGCTGTCTCGGTGGTATTCAGGGACTCAGTATTTGTGGCCTTAGCGGCAGTCCTCTTGGCTTTGGAAGCTCTCCTGGTTCTGACAGTGGCTGCTGTAGCCTGCATACTGGATGCCTCGTTGGTAACTGGGCCTTGGTTAGTAATTGTATGGGTGGTCGCTATAGCCAATGAGATCTCAGTAGCACTACCTATAACCTTATTAGCAACCTTCTTAGACCTGGAAGCTTTCTTAGGCTTAGCAGAGGTTATAAAGGCCAGGGAACTGGCTGACTCACTGGCACCTGGAGCCTGTATAGTCTGTGAGATGTGCAGGTTTGGGGCCTGCAAAGGTGACTTGAGCTGGACAGTGACAGCCTCACTGCCTGACTGGCAACAGTGGGAGACTAGGGCTGCCTTGGCAGTAATTCTCTTCATCTTATTGGTTTTCTTAGGTAGAGCAGTTCCTGAAGAAGCCTTAATATCGGCTGCCTCATTAGTAGCTGAACCCTGGCTCATCTGGGAGAAAATCGGTAGGTTTAAGGCCTGCAAAGTTATTTTGGGCTTGGTGGCAATATCAATGGTAGATGGGCCTGGAGGGGCAGCAGGTGTGGACTTAGCAATGGACTTAACAGGGGTCTTCTTGGTCTTGCTTTTCTTAGGCCGGTTGGCAACAGGTGGGTCCTTGCTTGTGGCCAACAGGGAATGCATCAGCAAGACATTGTCCTCTTCTTTGGTCTCAGTCTGTACATCTAGAGGGAAGGGAAGCCCCAGGCTCCCAGAGGGAGGCAGAGGGCCCTACATACTCAGGATTAAGATCCTCTGGAACATCTTGCCTCCCTACACCCCCCTTTCCACAAAGGCTTCCCCTTTTCCTGAACGGTATTTGACTAAAGAGGGTGGGGAAAAAGGAAGTGAGCAGGAGAGAGTCAGACAAACTTTCTACTCCTCGCACTCCATCATATAATGTATGGCTGAGATAGGTTAGTCTGAAAGCCCTCTACAATAGTAGAGGGCTCGAGAGCAGTAAGTAAATTGAAGACAGGACAGATGGCCTCGTCAAAATGCATAAAGGCCTCACCTGGAATGCAGGCATCCTATAACCATAGCCATTTCTTCTATCCATCTTTCCGGGAGGCGAAGAGCTGAGCCTGAAAGAAATAGGCCTAGTTAGGGGGAGGATGACAGAGAATTGCAGATTCTTTAGACATCTTACCTAATCTGAAAAACGAGGGTCTCACCGAACCTTGGGCCCCAAACCTTTCAACTCCTAGATTCTCTTACATCGAAGCCAGGGCAATCTATTTTCTGAGCAGTAATTCCTTTGGCTCCCAAGATGGTAAGTCAGTTCGGCATCCGGTCCCCTGCATCTACACACCCCCTACCGCAACCTGACAGTGCGCATGCGCACACTCACCCACCAAGGGCGCCCCCCCTCCAGAGCTTTCGCGAAGGAATCCTTTCTTCGAGGTCTTCATCGCGCATGCGCTTCGGTGGACTGGCTAGTCTAACCACTCACTCCCACATATGCCTCCTGTTCTCTGAGCAACAGGACATCTAGCTCCCACCTCTGACCCCTCTCGGTAACTGCATCATATCGAGGTCCAACCCTCACCCCAACACCGGCTCCCTCCCTCCGCTCTGCAGAGTCGCTTCTCACTGCCCCTTCCCCAACACCACCTACCCTCTCCTCCGCAGCACAGCCGCGCACCGTCTCTCCAGTAAGCTCCCTCCCTCTGCTCTGCAGTACTTCTGTGCACCTCCCCTTCCCTTAATAAGCCCCCTCCCTCCGCTCTGCAGTACGTCTCTGCACCGCCCCTTCCCCAGCACAGCTTTCCCCTTCATTCCACGTCTGCAAGTGGCCGGCCCCGCCCTTTCTGCAACTCGAATACCTCGTCCCCAAATCCAATGGTACTAGCCTTCCCAGCGTTTTCTCTCTCGAACCCTACCAGGTTGTAGCTTTTTCAGGTCTCAAACTAGAACCAACCGGTTCCAGCCTGTTCTCTCTTCTGAGCCTGATTCTTTTCAGCCCCTCGAAAACGCTTCTGTCACCTCCTTCCTCGGTCCCGAGCCCTCTTCTGCGCAGCCCAAACCTCTCAGCAGCCCACACCCTTTCTCCAGCCAGAGCGGGATCCCGCCGTCTCCTCTATCTCTCTCGACCTGTATCCTCCTCCTCCCTTCCTGCGACCGCTTCATTGATTGCGAGAGCCTTTCTTTCTACAATCTCAACCAGGCCCACATCTTTCCTTTCTATTGCCCGAGCCGCAACCAGATTTTTCTGTTCTGTGGCTCAGAGAGAATCCCGCCCCCTTTTTCTTCCCATGAAAATGAGGTCCAGGTACCTCTAAACGCGATCGCTTGGATGCGCTTAGATCCCGACGCCCTAACAGGTTTTCTTCAAACCTTAAGGGCTAGGGAATCTGGCACCTCGAAGCCAGCAAGCGGTCCCTAGAGGACCTTCATGAAAACTGGACACCTCAACTCACCTCGTCCTCCCGAGTCCAAAACGCGTCTGCTCGCTCCGAGCCTCTCCGTAGATCTGAGCTAGTCCCCCCGCCTTGGCCGGAAGTGGTCCTGCCCCTTTCCGCCTCCGGAAGGGGTCTGGGTCTCTGTTGGTCCGCCTCCTCTCCTTCCCACTTCTAACTTTCCGTTCTCAGAGCAAGTCCCTCATACTGGCTACTACGTCTTATTCTGCAGTCCCTCTCCTAGTCTCCGTTTGGTTTCTCTGTTTTCCAAGCCGTGATCCTGTTCCTGTTTGATTCCTGTTTCTTCTAAAAGGAATGCGTTCCTCCAAGGTCTCACAGCAGTCCTCAAAGCCCCCTCTACCCCAACACTAATTGCGTGGAGTATTACACCGTGTGTCTGAGGATAGAAGGCTCAATTATATTCATTTCTGTCTCTCAAATATAGCCATTCAAAGGCCCTAAACATTAAAAGATAGGGTGCTCTCACATTAAATGTTATCAGAATAAAAGTAATAATTTAAGAAAGAGTACAGAAAGTTTTTTACCCCTTAACAACAAATATTTATGCTCTTGAACAGATTTAGAAAAGTATTAGGGGGCATATTCTTCTTTTACTGATGTATTATGCAAGTGTTTAGGTTGCCTCTTGTGACGGTGCACTGCTTAGCATAGAAAACAATTTGTGTCATTAAATTATTCACTCAGTTATTTACAGGACAGTAGAGATCAGATAAAATAGACTTTAAGTCAAAAACTGTAAGATGACGGAAAAAAGACACTATATAAGATTAAAAAGTTAATTCAGGAAGCTGTAACAATTGCAGATAGGTAAATAGTAAATATATAAATGCAGCTAACATGGGAGCACCTAAATATATGAAGTAAATATTAATGTATGTGAAGGGAGAGATGAACTACAACATAATGATATTAGAGTGCTTCAGTCCTCAACTTTGAGCAGTGCACAGATCATTCAGAAAGAAAAGCAATAACCAAACATCTCATCTGAGCTGTACTTTAGACCAAAGAGATCCAGCAGAATGGCTTCTTGGACTTTTGGTTATGATCAAGTGTAGAGGTCCAGCAGACATCTACAAACCCTCAGACATCTACAAAAACTCCATCTAGCAGCTGCAGGATACACTTTCTTCTCAAGTGCAACTAGAGCATTCTCCATGACAGATCAGAAGTTTGATCACAAAACAAATTTTAACAAGCTGAAAAAAACTGAAACTATATCAAGCATCTTTTCCAACTGCGACAGGATGAAACTGCAAATCCACAACAAGAGGAATCTCAATAACTAAACAAACACATAGAAATTAAGGAACGTGCAAACCACAAGCAGGTCAAAAAATTAAAAGGAAAAATAAAATATCTGGAGTCAAACAAATGGACATATAATATAGCAAAGCTAATAAAATGCAGCAAAAAACCGTTCTAAAAGAAAGTGTATAGCAATAGATGATTTTATCAGAAAGAAGAAAGAGCCCAAATATCCTAATGGCATACATTAAGAAATTTAAAAAAAAAAGAGGGGCAGGGATGAAACTCAGAGATGCTGCTCCTATCTGGAAAACACAAGTTCCCCGGAACTGAAAAAAAAAAAAAAAAGAAAGAAAAGAGAAGAAATGTAATAAGAGAAGTACAAATTAGAACAGAGTAAAACTAAGTGAGCAGAAACTAGAAAAACAATGTAAAAGATCAGTAAAACCGAAAGTTGGTTTATTGAAATGATTTTTTTAAAAAACCCTCTAAATAGATCAACTAAAGAGTGAGAGAAGATTCAAAATAAAAAAATAAAAGTAAAGATTATAATCAATAGCACAAAATATAAGCTATCATAAGAAAATACGAAGAGCAATTATAATAAGCCCAAAAATTGGAAACAAAGAAGAAAATACATTCCTTGGGAGGAACATGCCACCTACCAAGGCTGAATCTTGAAAAACAGAAAATCTGAGCAAAGTAGTAACAAAGAAGGGTAATGGATCAGTAAAAAAAAAAAAAAGTCTCCCATCAAAGAAAAACTTGGTATATCACTATATAATATACATTTCACTGATTTATTCTACCAAACCTTTAAAAGCTTATATGAAACCTTCTCAAACTCTTCTAAAAAATTAAAGAAGAGAAAGTATTTCTAGACTCATTTTACAAAACTAACATTGCTCTGATACCAAAGCCAGACAAGCAAATTACAAAAGAAAATTACTGGTCAGATTCTCTGATAACATAGATGCAAATAACCTCAAGAAATATTTACAACTAAATGCAACATGGCATTGAAAAGATGACACATTTTGACCAAGCTGGATTTACTCCAGGGATGAAGGGATGGTTGGTTCATACACAAACCACTCATGACACACCACTTCAACAGAATGAAGGATGAAAATCATATGATGGTTCCCGTAGGTACAGAAAAATCGTTTGACAAGATTCAACAATGACATATGACAAAAACGCTTAACAAATTAGATGTGGAAGAAATGTACTTCAACACAGTGAAGTTCACTTGTCACATCATAATAGATGGTGAAAGGTGGACAGCTTTTCTTCTAAGATCAAGAACAAGAAAAAGACGTCTGTTCTTAGAAAGTATAGAAAGCCCAAGCCAGAACAATTAAGCAAGAGAAAAGTTAAAGGCTACCAAGTTAAAAAAGAAGAAACTCAGTTTTCCCTGATTATGGTTAATGTACTTATATACTTAAAATTTCTAAGACAGTTAATTTGAAGTATTCTCAGAACAAAAAACAAATGAGTATATGAGGTAGGGACTGTGGCAAATACTTTGATTTAACCCTTCCACAATATATGCATATATTAAAGCATCATTTTGTGCACTATAAATATGTACAAAAACTACTTGTCAATTAAAAATAAAAAGAAAACTTATTTGCTCAAAACTGAGCAGAAGTCTATGAGCAGGATTTCAGAAGTATGTTAATTCTGGTTTTAAAAAAATACAATACAGATGCATCATGTACCGGTAGAAATCCTCAATTTTGACTGTGATCATAATGTATATCAAAATGTAAATAATATCAATTAAAAATCCAAAATAAAATAAAATACAGCAGTTGTATGAACGGAATCGCCTGTAGATCAGAATGAAACCTTGATGTTTTATAAGACTATAGCACAGGAAACAACTAGAAATCAGAAGAGCATAAGTGCATTGATTACTTTAGGAATCCTCAAAAATTTTGCTACATAGAAGAAATCAATTGATTTTGAGACTGACCAGAATGAAAATGAATAAGCATACATTACAGAAATGCAAATTACCAGAAAATAAGATACCATTTTATCTATCAAAGTAGTAAAAGTTTAAAAAACCCTAAAATATAAAAATTTACAATAGCATAGTGTTAATAAAAGTATGAGACTATAGTCTCTCTCATTTGGCATTCGTGGAGGTGTACATGTATCCATCGACAACTTGTAGGGAAATGAAAAGTAAGTGTAACCTATAAACCTAAAATGTGAACACTATGGAGTATTTCCAAGAAACATGTGTTTAAGATGACACAAAAACTCAATATTTATTTTGGAATAATATGTAATAGAACCAAATTAGAAAACTCCAAATTAAAAAAAATCGATCACTAAATTGTGACATATTAATTCAATGTGATAATAGAAAACAATTAAAACAAGTACCCAAATTGATACTTATCAATTGATATTTTCAGACTGTTTTCATTTACATGTTATTTGAAAACATGCAAAACTATACTATTCATTAATTATGGATATATATATACACATAAATATACTATAATATATGATCAGGGAGGGCAGGGAAAATGGACTTTTAAAAAGATTCCACAGATATCTTTAGAATATTCTATGTGCACTAAAAATATAAGAATAAAGCAGAGGTTGATGGTATTAAGATGCTTTATTCAGTAATAACATAAAACAGTGTGTAAACCTAAAACCGCTTATTTATTGCTATTAAATAAGTGTCTACTGATAAGTTATTGCTATTAACAGTATCTAAACCTAAAACCCACTTATCATTGCCAACACTGCAATTAAACCTGAATACTGTTATCGGTTTATAAAACAACTCATACATTAACATCTTTTGTTTTAAAAGAAAAACAAATGATATGTGTGTCATGGGTTCACGATGACTGATAGGTTGTTAAATATTTTAAATTTCACCTCTAAAAATAGACCTTATAAAATATTATTATTTGATAGATATCTGTAGTATATTCATAAACATTTTTGTTATGATCTTTGATACATCATAAACCCCTGTCCCCTACATACATAAGCTTTGTTTCCTTTTTTTTATTATCAGCACATTTTCCCCTCATTATTTACCCTACACCCCACTTCCTTTTGAATATTTTGTATTTCACAATATCTACTACATATATTCTGGAAGTCATTTACATCTTCATTTTCTCATACCAGAGAAAAGATATGATATTTACACATCTGTGACCTATTTATTTCACTTATGAGTATGTCTTAAAGGTATGTCCATTTGACTATAAATAACGGAAACTTATCATTTTTATGGCAGAGTAATACTCCATTTTATTAAAAAACCACATCTTCTTTATTCAGTCTTCAGTTGATGGGCATTTGAGTTGTTTCCAAGATTTAGCTATCACAAACTGAGCTGCTATACACATGAGCGCACATATGTCACTGTGATATGAATCTTTTAATTCTTTTGTATATATCTCTGGCAGGGGAATATCAGGGTCAAATGGGACCTCTAACCCTAGTTTTCTGAAGAATCTCCACACTGATTTCCACAGGGTTACATGAGCTACATTTCCATTTCTTAGCTGTTTTTACTTCTTCCTCTGAAAAGTGCCTGTTCATTTCAGATGCCCACTTTTCAATTGGGTCTTTACATTGGGGGACTGATTTTTTAGTTTTTATATACTCACTTAAACTAGTTTTGTGACTTGCTGAATTCTACAATATGAATAACAAAGCCAGAATTTGAACCCAATTCTTTGTGATCTCTTTCCAATATATTACACTCTCTAGGTCCAATGCATAGATGACATGCAATCTAAAAAAGCTTTATAATTATGACAAAATAACTATGAATCACTTGCATCTTTCAAAGAGATGGTGTAAGGAACAGGGAAAGGGGATGTAACTAGACCTTCTCAGTTTAGTTCTAGTCTCCTCTGATTCCCCATAGCATAAGACGTATTAATTAATAAATAGAAATGAAACTTACAAAAGAAGCTGAGCTTGGACCTGATCCATACTACTCAGGGCAGGAAAGACAACTGACCAGAGCTTACCACACTTTTATTCAGTACATGAGGAGTTATTAATTTCACAGGTCACTCGGAGGCCAGCATGTAACAGCTGTCTCAGAGAGCAGTAGTTTTGGTACATCAAGAGCAACAAATGTAACAGGTCATTTGAGGGGGCAGTAGGTTCCCTACATCCTAGAACAATGAGAAATTATGTGGATGAAGGTCTTGATGTAGTTGTGTCCTGGAACATCATAGCATGTGGCACCACTGGGGTCTTTGTTGTTACAGGAGGCCAAGATAAAGTTATGTCCTAATGTGCCATAGCTGGCCTGTAGGCAGGAAAGCTAGGATTAACCATAGTTTTCATTGTGAAATGATTTTTCCAGAAAAAAGAAAGATTACTACTGAACAAGAGGAAGGGAATAGAAGAGATGGAGAAAGAAGGCATAAGGAAAGGTAATGAGGTGGAAATGGGTTATTAATTATATCACAACAAGATAAAAAAAGATTTAGTTTTCATTTCAAATCATTTTTCTATATTTTGAAATATAATATTACTTTATTGTTAACTATGGTGAAACTATTGTATAAAAGACACCAGAACTTAGCCTTCTTATCCAATTGTAACTGTTTACTCAATGACTTGCCTTTTATCATCCTCACCTCCCTTCTTCATTTCCCAGGCCCTGGTAACCACTGTTCTATTTTCCACTTGTATAAGAACAGCTATCTTTCCATGTAAATGATAAAATGTGGTATTTGTTTTTTACTTGATTTATTGGTGTATTTTATATATGCATTATGATTGTATTGAGAGTTTGTACCTGTACATGACACAGCTTGATTCTCATCTTTTCCCATGCCCCTGCCCTCTCTACAACTCCCTGCCCCTATATGCATAAGCTTGGTTTCCTTTTTTTTAACCATCATTTCTCCCCTCCCTTCTTTGCTAGCCCCTTTGAACACCCTTTTCCCTTTGAACATTTTTTTTCTTTTCCACAATACCTATCATACAGTTTAGGACTCATTTCAAACCATGGCATTTGTATTTGTCCTGTTCAGTGTGGCTTATTTCACTTAACATGATGTTCTGCAGTTCCATCCATATTTCTGCAAATAACAAGATTTCATTTTTTAATGATTGAAATGTGCATGCTGCATATCTAAATACGTGTGTCTGAGTTACGTTACTTAACATTAACATTTCACTGGACATCCATTTTCCTACAAATGGCTTATATGTATCCATTCATCTTCTGATGGACAGAGAGGCTGCTTCCAAGATTAAGATATTATGTATTATGTTGCTATTAGCATGGGTACACATACAACTCTGTGATATATTGTCTTTAACTCTTTCAGGAAGGTACTTGGAAGGGGAGTAGCTGGTCAAATGGAATTTCTATCTTTAGTTTCTTGGGGAATCTCTGTGCTGATTTTCATAGTTGTTCCATCATTTCACTTTTACCAATTGGAGTAAGATGATTGCTTTCTTCCCAGCATTTGGTATGGTTTCATTTCTTTATGATAGCCATCCTTTCTAGGATGAGATGGAATTTCAGTGTTCTTTACTGTGTATTTCTCCAATGGCGAGCAATGTTGAACATTTTTAATTTATTGTATTTCTTTGTCTGAAATGTGTTCAATTATTTCAGAGGCATTTTGAGTGGGTCTTTAAATTTGAGGGGGAGTCTAATTTTTTGTTCATTATATATTCTACATTTTAGCCCTTTGTCTAAAGATTACTGAGCAAAAGACTTTTCCATTCTATAGATTGTCTCTTCAGCCTGTAGGTGGTTTCCTTTGCTGTGCCGAAGCTTTTTAATTTGATGTGATCCCATTTGTTAATTTTTGGTATTATTTCTTATGTAACCAAGGTTTTATTTAGAGAGTCTTTGCCTACACTTATGTCAAAAGAGTTTTACATTTTTTTTGTCTTCCAGTAGATCAAGTGTTTCTGTTCAAATGTTAGATTTTTGCCCATTTTTACTTTAGTTTAATGTACGGTAAGAAATACGGATCTAGTTTCAACTTTTGACATGTGGATAGCCAGTTTTCCCAGCACCATTTCGTAAAGAGGTTATATTTATCTAAAAAAGTAATTTCACTCTTTTTTCAAAGGTAACATAGCTGAATGTTCCTGGAACTATTCGTGCATCTGATATTATGTTTCACTGAAACACAAGTTTCTTTATTTGCCAATGTCATGCTGTGTTTAATCACTGTAATTTTTTTAGTACAAATTGAAGTCCATGACTCTGATGCCTCAGCGTTCCCCCTTGTTTTCCATAATTTTATTTGCTATTATTATAGGTTTCTTCTGTTTCCATAAAAAATTTCAGGATTGCTTTCTTCAGTTCTGTGAGGATTGTTATTGGTATTTTGATTGGGGCTGCATTAAAGCTATACAATGCTGGAAGTATGACCATTTTGACGATATATGTTCTGCAATTTAGAAACATGATGTATCTTTCCATTTTCTGATATCCCCTTAGATCTCCTTTTTGAGTACTATGGTTTTCTTTGTAGAAGTCTTTCATTTCCTTAGTTAAGTTTATCTTTGAGTATTTGTTTTCCTAATCTCCCACTGTCATTGGTGAAAAAAATGTTATTCATTTTTGCGTGTCAACTTTGGATCCTGCTACACTACTAAACTTGGTTAATAGCTCCAGCAGTGATGTGGTGGAAATTTTATGATCATCTATGTAGATGATTATTTCAAATGTAAATAATGAAAATTTAACTTTATCTTTTCCATCCCTATTCTTTTCCCTTCTTTCTCTTGTATAATTGTTCTGTATAATGTTTTGGGAACTCTAATGAAAGGAAGAGGTGATAGCAGATATTCTTGACTTGTACTTGATATGAGAGGGAAAGATTTTCCTTCCTCTTCATTTAGTATGATGTTGGCCATTTGTTTGTCATAGGCCAATTTGATGGCTTTTCTCAAGTTAAGATAAAGACTTTGTTTAATTTTGTCAAATATTTTTCTGCATCTATTGAGATAATCATGTGATTTTTGCCCTTGTGTCTGTGATGTGTTATATTTATTGATTTTAATATGTCAAACATTCACACTTCCCTGAAATGATTGGTCACACTGTGTGATTTTTTTTTTTTTATGATTTGCTGCATTCTGCCAGTCCTTAATTTCACTAAAGGATATTGATTTTATCAGTGCTTTTATATTTTCTTCCTTAAACTTTGGTAGTTTATATGTATCTGAGAATTTATCCATATCATCCAAAATTTTTATTTTACTAGAGTACAGTTTCTTAAAGTAGTTACCATTAATGTTCTAGATTTTTCATAATTTGTTGTGATTTCCCCTCTTTCATTTCTACTTGTATGAATATATGTGTTTTCTTTACATATTTTCATAAGATTGGCAAAAGATTTCTCTATTTTGTTTAATCTTTCAAAGAACCAACGCTTCAACTCACTGAAGCTTTTTTTGAGTCCTGATTTCATTAATTTCTACCCTAGTCTTTATAATTTCCTTCCTCTCACAAGCTACGGGTTTAGCTTATTCTTATTTTTCTATGTCTTATTCTTATTTTTCTATGTCCTTGAGGTACATCATTAAGTTATTCATTTGCAATCATTAAGTTACTCGTTGGAGGTATTTATGTGGAAATGTATTGCTATAACCTTCCCTCAAGACTGTTTCCATTGTGTCCCATATATTCTATTATGTTATACTAGTATTATTATTTGATTTTACAATCTTTCTAATTTCTTTAATTTTGTCTATGACCTATTGTTATTCAAGTAGCTATATTTCAATTTCCATGCATTCATATAGTTTCTGTGATGTCCTTTGCCATTGATTTCTATTTTCATCATACTATGATCCAATAATGTGCAAGGAATAATTTCTATTCTTTTGCATGTAATTAAGGGTGCTTTGTTGGCTAGTATATGCTCTATTTTGGAGAAATGCCATGAGCTGCTGAGAAGAATTATGTATTCTGTTGTTGTGTGGAACCCTCTACAAATGTCAATTAAATCCCATTGTTTGAAGATTTGGTTCAATTCTGTTATATCTTTGTTAAATTTTCATCTAGTTGTTATATCCATTTATGACAGTGGGCTATTGAAGTCCTCTATTGCAACTGTATTCTTTTTTTTTTTTTTTTTTTTTAGGTTTTTGAGACAGGGTCTCGCTTTGTAGTTCAGGCTGGCCCTGAGCTCAGCCTCAAACTCATAGCACAGCAATCCTCCTGCCTCTGCCTCCCGAGTGCTGGGATGACAGGCGTGAGCCACCACGCCCGGCACTGTGGTATGTGGTACTGGTTGCTGCTGGGCGTGAGTCTCCAACACCCAGTATAGGTATGTGGTAACCG
>PVIR01003850.1:67420-84206 GCA_004026965.1 Petromus typicus | reverse complement strand
AAAAAAATCATAATCCTAGAAAATTTATTTAGAAAGTGATCATTAGTGTGATTATATTAGTAGGGGTGAATTAGAAATGTAGAAAGCAGACAATACACAATGTGTGTTTGTATATACTTAGATATATCTCAATTTTCCAGTTTGCTCATTTTACACAGGTATGAGGTCTTCACATACACATTAAAGTTTTTCTTTCAGCTCATTCATCTTTACTTATTTAAAGACACACAGAAACTACAGTGGATTTTGCCTCAATAGTCTTAGATTTTGTGTTTAACTCATGACGCCATATGTACCCCAAACAAATGAGAAATAATGGAAATTTTGTGGCTTCTATTTTATTTTAAAGTCATCACAGCCTCGTCCTTAATTGCAGTTACGTACATACCTAGACTGACGTTTCCAAACTTCAGATCACAGGGGACTGCGGGTGAAGCTCATAACTCAGTGTGCGAGATTTGTTGTTTCTGACGAGTCCCAGACCACACAGATGCGGGAAGTCCGAGCAGATCAACTTGGAATGCCTGGGACAACTCCAAGACAGCGTAAGAGATATTAATTAACAGTTAGGTGTGTGAGGACAGGAGGCTGCTGCTGGAATGAAAAACGACTCTAGGAGGAAAAGGGATGAATGAAGCAAGAGGGTCACAGAATGGAAAGTGCAAGTGTGAGAACAGGGCACCCCTGCGGGGCGTCCCGCGTCTACCGCGGGTGAGCTCGCGCGCACTCTAAACGCACTCACGTGGCCCCACCGGAGGGTGCGCCTTGGAAGTGATGCTTACAGATGGCCTGCAACCTGCACAGTAGGAAAGACGCTCCCTTCTCTCAACATCTCCCTTTCCTGGATTCTTTGTATCCTTGCAGTGTATTAAGGAAATCCTAGTGGTGATTCTTGTAACACAAAGGTTGGTAACTCAATCCTAAACTGCATTATACAAAGCAACAGATATATAACTGAGTAAAATTCAAAGTGATTAGCAGAAATTCCATTTCTGGAGAGTGGGACAGGCGCTGAGGAAGTTCTGTGGGCCTTCGCAAGGGGCTCAGGGGTGTGCAGTGCAGCGGCCCGGGGCTTTCACTTCTCCCCTGCAAGGGACAGGCGCACATCTCCTGTCCGGGACGGCAGGGAGACGCATGAGTGGGATGGGCTTGGAGACACCTGCTGTCACCGAGCTCGGGAAAGCACCCGTGTGACCATGAGGGGACACCTGTGTGCTGAGAGGCAGACAGCCAGCGCCCTGCCGATGGCAGTGGAGAAGGACCAGGGACTCGCAGTGCTAGAGGAGCCGCCCCCTGCTCGTGGCTCAGTCGGGTGAGGGTCTGTAGAACGGCTGAGTGCAGCGCTAGGCGCTGTGAAACAGCTACCCCAGCCTGCAATGGGGCTCGGAGGAACAGATTTTAATTATAAGGTTCTTCCTCTAATTTAGTACTGCTTAAATTTAACATAAAATATGAGTTTCTAAACCAACATTAAAAATAGATCCTGCTAAAAGCAGTTATTTGAGAAATTAGCAAAACGCCTTGAACTCCCACTTTGGGGAGAAAAATGTCCTAACAATTAACTGGATTAATAATTCCTTAGTTGTGAGATCACAAGGCATGAGGGGATCCAGAGTCTTCCAACTTCTGTGTGTAATAAGTAATAGCCATGGACTATTTTGCCACCAGTATGTGGGTGGTTGGAGGAAATGGAAAAAAATAGAAATTCACGATGCCTAATGACTTATTAATGAGTTTCATCTTCTCCCTGGAATGGAGACCACCGATCACACGTGTGTCCCATCACTCTCTGGCGGGTGGAATGTCTGTAGCCATCGGCTCAGAGACAGGCACTCTGTCTGCAGAGGGACCTTAAGGACACTCCTTGCTTCAGCCACTAGCAAAGCTCCACTGCAGAGCAGCCAGCAAGCACAAGTGCTCCTTGAGGCTCGACATCTGGCCCACGCACTCCGGTTAGGAACCGGCGCAGTTGGTTTTGCTGTAAGAGCCTTCTGCGGACGAAAACGTGTCAGTACTGTGTTGGGTGCGAAGGCCCAGAGTAGCCCAGGGTCTTGCTGTTGTCGATCACTGCAGAAGCTAAACGAAAAACAGTCACTGGACTTCTTAATGGAATTAATTAATTAATTGATATACTTACTCGATACATGTGGAATCAAGGGGGTGCAGACATGTGAGTTGTGAGGACTTGTCCTTGGGCAGGCCATGCCACAGGGGGCTGCAGCCACAGGTAAGGGTCCCAAGGAGGGCCTGAGTTTTGGCACGGGGGGGTAGGACTCAGGAACACACGAGGTCATTTTATAATAACTCACTTAAAATAATTACACGATTGTTTTGAAAGGTAATGTACATTTAAATATGTATTTTTAAAATAATTTTAAGATAGGGAGTGGGGAAGAGTATACTAGTTCTTTCCTGTCAGTGTTTTTAATATAATAAACTTCTTAGGGAGGGACACAAAAGAGCCGCAGCATCCAGCGATCTTCGACCTTTGCTCTTTTCCACGTGGAACTATTTCTCACCTTTAACAGGTTTACCTCTTACAAAGTTTTGCAAAAGCGGGCACTGGGGGCTGGACCCGGGTCCTCACGGGGTGTCGAGCGCCCGACCCTGAGCTGCGTGGTGCCCAGGGCAGTGACCTGAGCCCCTCCTCCTTCTGCCCCTCACACCATCCACAGGAAGCCAGATCTGAGATGGCTCGTCTTCTCAGCACACACAGTCTTTTTGTGTAACTTCTTTCATATCGGTTGAATGTCTGCTCTAGTAGGTTGGAGGCCCTGGGAATTTGCATTTTTAACAACTTCTCCAGGGCCCCTCTCCTACTGACCCGGGCAGCTTTTGGAAGCACCACCATCGCAGGCCCACGAGAACCTTTGGGCACCAGCAGGCCTGCGGGTCCTCCTTTCCCGGTATCCGAGCTCTCCCAGTGCGGCTGGGCTGCGGCTGGGGTCACCGTCACAACACCTTCGCTGTCCTGAGTCTGGTTTGCACTTGTTCTGTGGCAGAGATTCAGCGCAGCTGTGTGCGTTCTTATATTTGTTGAGCAAGGGCTTCTGAGATGGCTTTTCGACAAGTGTGGTCCAGGAACCACAGGCAACAGCACAGTCAGAGCGCTCAGTAGAAATGTGCATTCCTGGGGCCGGTCCACCGAGTCAGCCCGCTTCAGTGGTGTGTGTGCCACGGCTCGAACCCTGCGTTAGTGCCACGTGAAGACCCCCTTCCACTTCTGACCCTCCTGGATGGAAGCACTTGAAATTCCTCAAGCTTGCCTCCTAAAGTTAGTTTTCCAGATCTTCTCTGAACCCTCTCCAACTTGTTTGAGTAGCAGGGGATAAATTTTTGGGCATATTTTCAAAGAGTTCTGCATGCTGTTCCCATGTGTGGGTTTCCGCCCAGTATTTACAGAGATTTTTAATAGGCAGTGTTTTGGGAAATAGCTCCTGAAAGGACTAGGCAAGGGAACTAAAGTCGCTTTAACTTTTTTGAGTTTTATGTTTAATCTGTAGGCTGAAATTTGGTTCTTCATAGTTGTATACATGAACGATACCCTATAAGCATTGCTTAAGTATTTTAAAATTCATATTTAGATTTTAAATTCTTTGACTTGTTCCAATCCCTTTCATTACTGACATGGTTCCATGAGTCCTAGCAAATAACACCGTCTCGGGGTTTTCCTTTTGCGGCAGACCGTAGCCCTTCACCCCCCGGTGGTGTTGTTTGCAGCTGTTGTTGCAGCGACTGTTGCTGTTTCTCAAGCAGCAATCTGGGCCGTGAGGCTTGTAGGGTGGGAGCCGCCTTGGCGGGTCTGGGGACTCGGGCGAGTCAGCAGCACACTTCTAACTGGTCTGGAGGAGCTAATCTGAGCAATGGTTTCCGAGGTTTTAACGCCTTAAAAGTGAAACATTTTCTTGGCTTGTGTTAGTAATAAATATTATCTTCCTCCCAGCCAACCCGGGAGTTCCTAGGACCGTATTGATGCCTGCAGGCAACTGCAGAGCGCCTTGGAGCAGCAGGATCCCGGGCCTGCGAGGCCCCCCTGGACCCAGTCCCAGGAGCCTCTGTCCTGGACCCGGGACCCACGCTCAGAGCTGTCCTCTTGTGTCACAAACCTGCCCACTGGGAGGGGAAAAGAAGCAAAAAGACAACAAAAAACGACCTCAAGCCAGGGAATGATGTTTTATCTTTCCTTACAAAATTTTTCTTTCTGGACCGCTTCATCAAAACATGATTTCCAGGGTCCTGCGCTGGGTCCCGACTGCTACCGTAATAAACTGACTTACAGTAGCACAAGTGTCTCTGTCTGTCTCACTGCACTGGAGAGGGGAGGCTCTCGTGGGCCTCGCTGCGGTAATGTGGGGCCTCAGCCCAGCAGTGCTCCTTCCGGGACACACAGGGGAATCTGCTTCAGGGCTTTATCAAGCACTTGCATGCTGCCCCCACCCTCAGTGGAGCCCCCAGTGCCCACAGAACTTTCAGAACCTGCAATGGCTGGCAGCACCCTGGCTGGCAGCACCCTCACAGACCTTCTAGCATTCACCCTCCTGCCACCTTCTTCCACGGTCAGGGGTCCTGTCGTTACACAGGAATGCAGCTGTGCCCTACGCCCTTCACTGCACAGCAGCTGACACGCAGTCTGAAGCCTTAGCTGCACTGGCCTGTGACTTCTCGGCCATGAGTACGGGGAAGAGGGTGTGAGCATCATGGGAGGCCTGTTATCCCGCCCCCTCAAGTGCCATTACAAAACCAGCCAGGAGCCACAATTCTAATTCCCCAAGGGTGTTCTCTGGACCGACAGAACCACTTCACCCAGGACCCTGTTAAATGCGTGGATCTTGGGTCCTGCTGTAGGTCTACAACACGGGAAAGGCTGGGGTGGGGGCTCAGAAACCTGCCAATTAGCAAGCCATCCCCTTGGCGTCATCGTAAGGGCCTGGGATAAAAGTTCAAGTGAATAATGTATCAACAATAACACTATCAGTTGATAAAGGACTTTGCGTTTTACTATTTTTTCCTACACGTGAAGTGCCAGGATTCTAAGGCCTCCAGGGAGGCAGAGTGTCATTTCCAGCTCCTCAAATCCACACAAATTGGGCAGCCTAGTTTCCAGTACTGTAGTATTATTCACTTCTTTTGGGGGAGGAAAAGCAAAGTTCCAAACTTTATTTGGAAAAAGTTAATGCTAATTTTTTTCTGAAAAACAACTAAATTTATTGAAAATTATGTACAGTTGTACAAATCAGGCAGCGCAGGGCTCATTCACTTGTCTGTGGACTTCTGTGGCACCCCTCGCTGAGTGTGAGCCTTCTGTGAGAAACGCAGGCAGGAGAAAATGCCTGGACCGTCTGCTCCCTCCAAAATGAGCAAAGCCCTGTCCTTGCCTTGTCCACACAACTGAGGCTACAGGGCGACGCCTGAGCCGCAGGCCCCTGTCCAGAATAGTGTGCACACTACACCGTGTTGATCAAGGGGATTATCATCCTCGGCGTACTGGGGAATTTGAAAGGAAGGATGATTCAGAGAAGAACCAAAACCCAATCCCCAAATAAACACAAGATCAGTCCTTCTGCTCTTGCCGGAAGCTAGTAGCTCAGAGCTTTCTTAGGCGAGCAACACCTGAAATCACCAAATGTCATTGTCAGGGGAGAGTCAGGGTGAAGAAGCTCAAAAGTCCAGTCTGAATATTTGCTCCATGCAGCTTTGCATAAAGGCACAGTCTTTCCCAAATCCACACAACTTTTCTGGCAGAAGTAGCAGGAACCACTGTGGGGCTGCGAGGGCTTCTTGGTTTCTGTGGTTCACCATGATTTCTCTGGTCCGCTTCATAGCTGCAAGGTGGACCATCCTGAATTTATCAAGTTATATTTCTTCCATTATTTTAAGATCTCCTTGATTTAAGACGTCTTTTCTCCTGTCTGGATTATATAAATCTTTTTTTTTTTTTGCTTTAATCACTTTGTGATATCATTTTGTATTTTCACATTTATCTCTGATGTACACAGCTTTTAGAGCTAACCTCATATTTGTCTGAAATCATGCACTATTTTAAGGAAGACTACTTAGATTATATTTCCAACTGCCTTCAGGCTGTTTCCGTCTTTGTGTGGGCTGCTTCTTCTACTTTGTTTTCTGAATCTAATTAGGCTTGAGGAGTATCAGAAAATAGGTCAGGGTTACAGTTCCTATGTATATGTCCCCCTAAACCCCATTGTGATCATAGGATCATAGACGGGGTTTTTGAAAGGTGATTGTGTTTGGGGTGTTGGAAGTGAGTCAGGAAGTAGCATCAGGTGAGTCCCCATGACTGACCTGGGATGGCTCCTCCCCCTTCCCGCTCTGTTTCCTGTCCACCGTGAGGTGAGCCACTCCCCTCCACCAGACCTTCCCACCCCTCTCTTTCTGTAGATATATCATGCTCTCCCTCCCTTCTGCCTGCTCACTTGCATTCCTTCCCTCTCGCTGGCCCTCCCTCTCTGCCCTCCTTCCTTTCTGTGCAGAGATCAAACCCAAGGTCCCACTCTTGCTAGGCAGGACTCTCACCTCTGAGCCTTTGCTTATGGTGGTGTGATTTTTCCTCGCATGTGAGCTAACTATAATTTTGAAAGAAATGTTTAGAAATTCACTTAATGTTGCATATACGTGATGGGATTTGTTAAGTTTCTTTGTACAGCACAGAAGTCAACAAACTGAGGCCAGAAAAGCAAACTGTTTTCTCAAAGAATTCAAGTACAATTTGACAATTAAACAGTGGGAGGGTAAGGATTCAAAAGTCGAAAGCAGCCGGAAGCAGAGATGGGGCTCTCTGTCTGTCCTCCCTGCCTCTCTGGGCCCTGGGCGTCGGTGCTCTCTCCCTGAGGGCTCAGCTCCCCCAGAGCCCTACGGAGCTGGGAGCAGCCCCTGGCAAGAGGAGGAGAGAAAAGTGTTTGTGAGTACTGCATCTGGGCGCTCGGGTGGATTTGGGATACTGGGGTTTGCTCTCCTGGGAATCATCGGTCCCGAGTCCTCTCAGTGTTAATGAGTCAATGTTGATCAGAGCGAGGTATGCTGACCTCAGTGACTCCCAGTCTGTCTAAGGACAGTTATTGTGCTATTATGACGTAGCACAGGCCTTCTGAGAGTCAGCTTGTGAATGTACTTAATGATCATTATCTATTGAACGTCAGCACCAGACAGTATGTAACATGCACAGTACTGTCGTAGTGTTTACATGGATGACCTCAACTGTTTTCACCATACAAAAGTTACCATGCACTTTTGCCCAAAAAAGTGACTTGTGAAATTAGCTCTTCTTTGCCAGTGGAATACCCGGTCCACGGCTGAACACCACATGGTGTATCTTCTGAGTCTGGCGGCTAGTTCAGCATTTATTTTAGATGGCAGCTTTGGTATACTGACTTTCACAAAGAATAAAAATGATAAAAGTAAACTATTATTTGAATAATAAATAGAGCAATAAATATTTATTTTCCCAGATTGCATCATATTCACTAGAGCTGTTCTCATCACAAACTAAAATTCTATTTAGTTTCATAATGTCTATTTCATCTTGTCATTGAAATCCTTAAAATTAAAGGTAATTGCTACAGAGTTTACATCTGTTGAAGCTGAAAAGTGAATGGAAGGAATATGGGCCTCTACCTATGGCGTCTCCTGGTCCTGGGCCTGTAGGTTAAGAGCTGAGATGGCTGTTAGTCCACGCAGCCGGTCCCACAGTGCTTCCAGTGCCCTCCAGTGCGCGCCGGGGCAGCGCCCGCAGTGCTTCCAGTGCCCTCCAGTGCGCGCCGGGGCAGCGCCCGCAGTGCTTCCAGTGTCCTCCAGTGCGCGCCGGGGCAGCGCCCGCAGTGCTTCCAGTGCCCTCCAGTGCGCGCCGGGGCAGCGCCCGCAGTGCTTCCAGTGCCCTCCAGTGCGCGCCGGGGCAGAGCCCTCAGTGCTTCCAGTGCGCGCCGGGGCAGCGCCCGCAGTGCTTCCAGGGCCCTCCAGTGCGCGCCGGGGCAGCGCCCGCAGTGCTTCCAGTGCCCTCCAGTGCGCGCCGGGGCAGCGCCCGCAGTGCTTCCAGTGTCCTCCAGTGCGCGCCGGGGCAGCGCCCGCAGAGCTTCCAGTGTCCTCCAGTGCGCGCCGGGGCAGCGCGGGCGCGTGCTGAGGGTGCAAAAGCCGCCTCCATCTGCGCTGTGCTGCTCTCCCGCCGCTCTGCCCTACCGATGTCTGGGGGCTAAACATCTGGCAGACCACTTATTATCTGTGAATGTGGGCAATTATCCATGTCACAGGTGTGTTACTCTCTGAAAGATCTTATTTCATTCTAATATGGGCATGTCTGCAAATAATTTATGAGGTGCACCTATTTCAAAGTCATCTTTCCTATGGAGGGTAATTGCTAAGCTCCTTCTCCTCACTTTTCTTTCTTTTTAAATGAAGGGTTGGGCTGTGATCTCTTTTTGTGAGGATGCTAATTGTAGCACCTTTGATGAAAATATGAATGGTAAATAAAACACTGGTCTTTCCTGTAAAACACAGAGGTTTCCTAAGAATGTGGTTGCTATAATTTCCAAAATAATCTATTTCAGGATCACACTGCCTTGGAGTAAATGCAGTCAACAGGTTCTTGGTATCAGCGACTTTCTTTTGGGGGCGTTCTCATTCTTTCTCTCTCATCAGCACTAGGCATAGAAGTCTGATGGTCAGATCGCACTTGTCCATTTCTCTTTTAAATGTGCAGTGTCTATGAACTTTCCCCTATTCTTCCCTTTTCTGTACTGAATAACTTAGTTCTGTGAATTAGACCTTGAAAGTCAAGGAGCTTTCAAAGCTTGGTAAAATAAATAAATTTTCATTTTCATTTTGCATGTTTGCAAATAATTAATATAGTTTATTAACAGAGATGGCAGGACTTTGGACTCACTCTGTAACAAGCGGCATTCTTTTTAAAGTCCACTTGAGTTATCTGAAATTAAAAGCAATGGAACCTTTTCTCTCCACGCAGGCTGTGCTCTGCGTGATGGGTCTCCAGCAGATACCACAACATAGAAGGGCAGTGGACGAGGGATCAAAGTCACTTCCCAGTGACCAGACTGGCTTGGACAAACCGCCTACCCTGCTTTAAGCAGGCCAAGGGCATAGACTCGATAGACTCGCTGGGCAGACATGGCACGGGTCCAGGCTACGGCCTGTCTCTCTCTTGCACCTCAGTTTTCTAAATATAAAGCAGGGCTAGAGGTCTGCACAGTGGGACATCGCTGTCCAAAATGCTCAGCACGGTGCCATACAGAGGGAGGCTCTGAAGGCCTGAGGATGGGCTTGTCCGGTAGTGTCAGGTCACTGTGCTCAGCACGTGCTAACCGTGGCCAGCAAGAGCCATAAAAGGAAAACGATGCCACCCACCAATCTCAGAAGTTCTTGGAAATAGCATATGGGGGCATCTGTGTAAACGAAGACGTATTTCAGTGTTTT
Source organism: Petromus typicus (assembly GCA_004026965.1). Classification (NCBI taxonomy): domain Eukaryota; kingdom Metazoa; phylum Chordata; class Mammalia; order Rodentia; family Petromuridae; genus Petromus; species Petromus typicus. Next base: position 74,765 of record PVIR01003850.1, on the reverse strand, counting down.
AAGAGCTATACGAATCCCCGCTGTTGGCGGTGCCAGAATCAGGCTTGCTCCTGTCGTGGCGGCGGCTCAGCGAGGGTCAGGCCCTGGCAGAGCCCAGGCTCCGTGGAGACGAGTGGCTATGCTGATGACTTGGCATTTTTCGAAGCTTGCAGCAGATTCTAATCCTTTTCTTACTGGTGAAATTTTTTCAGTCTTAAGTAGTAAGAAATCACTAGGGAAAAATGAAGCTAAAGTCTGGATTTTTTTCTGTTTAAGTCTGAGGAGTTGACTGAATTAACACTAAGTCCGTCTAATCTCTGGGCGTCCAGTTGCCACCGAGCCCTGAGCGCTTGGTGAGGGATGCCGAGCTCTCTGGGGCCCAGGCTAGGGCTGAGGGACGAGGGAGCCAGCCGCCTCCCATCAGAAAGAGTAACTGGCTCCGTAGACTGGTTCTTCTCTCTTCCTCATTCTTCATCCTCAAAAGACAGGATCACAGGGCCAGGGAGTTAGCTCAGTGGTTCTGGCGCCTGTCTTGCAAGCGCAAGGGCCCGGGCTCGATTCCCCGGTAACCACATACCATACTGGGCATGGAGACTCACGCCCAGCAGCAACCAGTGCCACATACCACAGTGCCGGGCGTGGTGGCTCACGCCTGTAATCCCAGCACTCGGGAGGCAGAGGCAGGAGGATTGCTGTGATGTGAGTTGGAGGCTGAGCTCAGGGCCAGCCTGAACCACAAAGCGAAACCCTGTCTCAAAAAACCTAAAAAAAAAAAAAAAAAAAAAAAAAAGACAGGATCACACAGGTACTGAAAGAAAAGTTATCACAAGACTGGGAGGGGAGGTGGGAGAAAGAGAGAGCCAGAGAATAACTGGATCTTCATTGCTTGCAGGAGTCTTAGTTCCCATGTGTTAGGATTTGGTGTTTTGTGGGTGTCGAGGCGAGGCTTAGTAAAACTCTTCCTCAAAGCAAAACAAAATCTAAAGTGTCAATATGAAGGACCATAGACTCAAATCCCTCTGCCTCAAAAGAAAAATACAATAGTAATTAAAATTCAAATAAAATGAAAGCAACATAAGTAAAAATTATTCAGAGTCCCTTTTCAGTAAATTGGGAGGTGGGGCAAGCCCCTGGGCAGCTGCATCGTGGAGGCATTTAGAAGCAGTGATTCTGATGGAAACCACTGGTCTAGGTCAGGCCGGCTACTTCGCAAAGAAGGATTTTGACCCAAGAGCTGGGCAGCGCCTGCTCGATGAGTGTGCTGCCCTGGGGTGGAGGGTGGAGGCTCTGCTGCCACTCCAAGTGGGAATGTGAAGGTGTGGGAGTGCACGGCAGGTGCCTAGGGTACACCTGGCCAGTGGCCCCTTGGCACGAGAGCCCTCTCTGCCCTTCTGTGCCCACACCCAGCAGGTGATGGGGATGGCCTTGCAGGCAGAGGCCAAGCTCGAGCTCCTGTCCCAAACTTTCCACTCCCCTGCTGGCCAGTGTCCAGCGGGTCAGCCACTCTAGTCGCCTTGAATAACCCAGGTCCTGGGATGGAGGCTTCTCGTGCGAATGTAAATATCAGTTATCTTCCTCCATTAATTATTGTCGCGCAGATTTAAAGGGTCAGAGACTTGGGAGTGGACGCCTCATCCGCTGTGGGAAAAGTCACACCGTGTGCTGTGGCTGCTGTTTTTCTTTCTGGCTGACTGCAGCCAGGTTCTGCTCCAGCCCAGCTGGCAGCAAATACTAATCGCGAGGGCGGCTACCCGAACTGGCAGGTGGGGAGGGGACGTGGGGAAGTCACTTCTGCTGGTGGCAGAGCTGGAGCTCAAAGGTGGCACTAGGCCCGCCTCTGCCCGCCCGGACAGGGACATCTCATGCCCTTTCTGCAGGACTGTTCTGCTGATTCCACTTGCTGTTTCATTTGTGCCTCGTGCGTGTGATGCTGCCCGAGGAGGGGCAGGGCAGAGCCTGGGGCCGGACGAGCTCTGGCGTGCTCCACGACGTGAGGACAGTGGTGCCCTGCTCCTCACACAGGTAGAGGTGCTTGGGATTAAGCAGCGCAGGGAAACTGTGGTCAAAGATCTGTTGCAGTTGCTCCCATGGGGACTGAAGTTAACTGGACACTTCAGGGAAGGGCTCTGTCTTAAAGGCCAAGTCCAAAGGAAAGGGCACTTGAGAGAAAGCTTGGAGGGCCCGAGCTGGCCAGCGTGTGGCAGTCAGCGTGGCTGGAAGTCAGCCAGTCTCTGCAGGCAACACCCATCTCCCGGTGGGAGCTCCCGGATGAGGAAGCTGTCACTCAGCTTCACCCGACACTAAGTCAGTCAGGTCTCCAGGCAGTGTTCTCCCAGAAACTCCCTGACACAGAGTGGAAATAACACCAAGCTGGGGGGCCTCCCCTCAACCCGGCGAGCAGTTGTGTTCTGACGGAGAGCCCTCTTTCCCAGCAAGACAAATTATTACTGGCTCAGCTTCCTGTTCATCGAAGAGGGTTGGCATCCACAAGGCCACCAGTCGGCTGGGGAGTGTCAGTGTCCAGAGTAGGCATGGCATGGGTACTGCCCGCTACCTGGGCACCACTGTCCTTTGTCCTGATGACCAAGAACTGGGGTTCCTTGACTATTTTTGTGTTCAGACCCAGGCGCCTGTAATGCTGAACCTCCCACAGGGGATCAGCAGGCGCTCCTGCTGCCACCAGCCGTCACCCACCACAAGGATTTGCTCTGCTGTGGGAGACTGGGCTGAGGAGAAAGGGCTCTTCCCTCTGTCTCTGCTTTGGTGTCTGTGTGTCTCTCTCTATTTCTGCCTGTCTGTCTCTCAGTACTGGAAGTCAACTCAGGGTCTTTGCACTGAACTACATCTCCAGCCTCCTGCCCCTTTCCCCTTTTATATTTTGGGACAGCATCTTGGTTGCTAAGTTGCCAAGCTGGGTTTGAACTTGTGGCTCTCCTGCCTCAGCCTCCGAGAGTGCTAGGGTCACAGGTGTGAGCCACCGGGCCCATTCTTCTGTCACGGAAGAGAACTGTTCCAGAAGCCTTGTGGGCCACTCTGGCTCCAGGCTCACTGGTTGGGACTGGACTGCGTGTGACTCAGCCATCCGCGAAGGGGGACGGGAGGTGCACGGCTGCCTCCAGTCATTCCCGACAGGACCCTGGACGCGGGAAGACCATGGCACCGCAGAACCGCTGCTTTGGAAGGAGGCAGAGCTACCCCACCGCTCACCGTGTTCCTCGATGGAAAGCCTGCCTCAAATGATCTAATTACTGCTGAGCATCTAGCGAAGTGTGTGCCCACTGAGAGCCTCCGGGAATCGTGAACGGAATGGTGAATAGGAGGATCCCGCTAGCCAGTCCGTCCTGAAGGCTGAGGGCGCGACAGGCCGCACGCGTGGACGGCTCCCGCCCCACGGTCAGTAGCACCATTTCCAATTCTCACAGCCAGCCCACAGGCGCACTCCAAGTTTTCGTCATAGTTGTCCACGGTCGTAAGCCTGGATGAGTCCCACAGTGCAGGCCTCTTCTGAGAGTCGTGTCCAGCCGGCGCGTGGCTCCTGCGGGCCGGTCTGAAATCGCCATTTTACTTACTGTCCTCGAGGCCGCTAATGTGGCTGAGGGGAGTGAGGCTCTTGGCGGTGTCTCCTCTAGAATGTCCCTGAATGACGTGTCCCTGCATGAGCCAAGCCGACTGGGAGGCGCGGCAGGCGGGGAGGCCCCGTGGACAGCGGCGCCCGGGCCTCGAACGCGCGGAGGGCGCTCGGGAGACCCGGCCGGGCCAGCTGCACGAGCCAGGGGCGCCGCGGGCCTGGCGAGGCGACTCCAGGGTGGGCTCCAGCTGCGCTGCCCAGGACGGCTCCCCAGAGCCAGCCTCCGCCCGCCGGCGTGCCCAGGCGTCGTGCCCTCCGAGCCGCCCTCGCGCTGCCCCTGCAGCTGGCCAGGCGGCCGCCGGCTCCGTCCTTCGCTCGCTGCCCTTGCAGGGGGCGCCGCACCCGCTTCCCCTCCCCGGGGGTCCGGCCGGGTCTGACTCCCGCAGGGGCCGGGAGCAGCGCGGAGAGCGACCCTGCGAGGCTCGGCCGCCCTCCTGCCATTTGGCTCCCACCAGAGCAGCAGAACCCAGACCCGCCAGGGCGAGGCGCGGGGTGCAGGTGGCGGGCAGGAGGGCGGTGGCGGCAGAGCTGGAAACGGCTGGGATGAGCAAAGGGAAAGCGCAGACCGCCCTCAGGAAGCTCCTCGGCGAATGTCAGCCGCCGCAGACGAGCCCTCTTCCTGGCAGCCACGCATCCGACACGCATTATTCAGAGAAGACAATATTACCCAAGTCAGCGTGGATGGTGACAACCCCGTCTTGTTGCAGAAGGCAAAAAAACAGCGCCGTGGAAGTGCTTCAAGTAAATGAAAACGAATCCAGTTCATAATCAAATAAAAATGTTACGGGTCCGAAGCCAGAGAAAATTCTTATAGCGGGCTTTTTCAGCACCATAAATTTAACCAGATGGAGTGCTTTTTAAAGCACCACCCTATGCAGACTTTGGAAGTGAAGAATTTGTCTTTTAATGGTAAATTTGCATTCCATCAGAAGATGGAACATATCATCCTCAGCTTACTTACTACCCAGAAATACATTATAATTTAATTTATTTTGCTTTATGGTCTATGATGAATACCTAGATTTCAGAAAATTTATTTCAGACATGACCAAGGAGAGGTATACAAACAACACGGGCCGAGACACATGAAAAATGTAAGCTCCATCCCTGGTACCCTGAGAGCCGTGCAACCACAAATTCTTGGTGGTTTTAGTATGAATATCCTATTTCTCAAACCCCAAATACTGAGGTTAGAGAGAGAATACTCACTACCCTGAATATGGAAAAATTAATGCCGCTGAATTATTAGGAAAGGAGGATCTAGTTGCTGAAATGCAAATAGGTCAACAGCAAATTAATATAATCCAACTGGGAGCCCTGGGGTCTGTCAAAAGTTCTTGGTTTGGAAATAGTCCCACATGCTACTGAAACAGCATCTTGATTCTGATAGCTACGACAAGTGGAAGCTGTAGTGATGGAATCAGTACCCATATTGCTCTAATTTCTGTACCCTGGGATATGCTCTCAGCAGTCAGCAGGTGGATTTAGACATCTGTTGGGAATAGAAGTAAAGGCACAATTTTAGCCACCAACCAATATTTACTGAATGCCAACCATGTGCCCGGCTCTGTGGAGGCTTTGAGGATGCCAGAGGTGACAGATCAAAAGGGAATGTGGGATCAAGGAACCCGTGGAAGGGTCTGGATGTGGCAGCTGTGATTCAGGCCTGAGACCCACTTGCGGTGCGGTGGACCCCAGAGAAAGCAGCGACCCCACTTTGGTGGGTGCAGAAGGTTTGCCGAGAAGGCTGCTCTTGAACTGGCACTTCGCAGATGTTTAGGACTAAGGAGGGAGGCAGCAAAATTCGCACGCAGGCACAAGAAGAAGGTTTCCAGAGGCCAGGAGGTGTGGCCGCTCACCTGGGCGGTGGGCGAGGTGCTCGACTGACTGGTGTCTGGATGAGTAGCTAGGCCTTGGCCTGGCCGCTCAGGCGTCTGAGCACAGTCCCTTGGTCGGCCATGAAGGCAGTGGGGTCTGTGTGCCGCAGTGCTGGAGGCTGGAGGCTGGCTAGCTGGCACCAGTGAGGCCTGATAAGGGCCGTCTTCCAGGCCACAGAGTTCCAGCTTCTCCTTGTGTCCTTGGGTCTCCCAGGGGGCAGAGAGCTCTCAGGGGTGGCATCTATGGGGTAACAATGCCTCTACACACAGTCAGTTACCTCTGAAACCCCACCTGCGAAGACCACCATGTGAGGCTCACGATTTCCACATGTGACGTGGGGAGGAAAGAAGCACCCCGTTCATGGTGAGCCCCTGACAGTCCTGAGAGGTAGGTGCATGTCGTTATGTGATCTTGTACACATGCGATGGTCCAAGAACAACCCTAACAGTACAGTTCTCAGTCTCTGGAAGTTCTGTATTACAGATGTCCACCTCCCATGCATTCCTCACTTTCCTGCTTTTGTCAGAAAACGAACTTTCTTGGGACACGCTTTGATGAGATACTTCCCCCAAGCCCTCTGTCTGGACTGTCTGGTCTCCTTGAGTTGATTGGAACAGACTTATGTAATACATGGTGTACCTAGAAGGAACTTCACACTCTGTGATGTGCAGGAGCATCAGAGAGATGGGCAGGAGCTCCTAGTTTGGGGCATGAAAGACTCCTCAGAGTTAGGAGGCAGAAGGGCGTGAGTAAATACCTTAGAAGAACAGACTGTATGTGGCCTCTAAGAAGAGAGACACTCCCAGGAGCGTTGAAGGAGCAAAGCAGGCTGAGTCCCTGGATTAGGGTGCGGGACTCCAAATGGTACTGCGGACCAGAGGGACAGGATGGGGTAAAACTCTTCCCTTTAGATGCCATCTCCACTTAGCCTGCAGGTAATTAATGGTCTCATGTTACATTTCAAAACAGTTACCCAAACACTCCAGAGTTGACAACTTTCTAGACTATGTGGTGTTGTGAGTAGTTATATTCATTCCCATTTATATTGAGCTTTGATGGTTGACTTTATCCTCTTTTCTTGAATAATCTATTAGGTGAATATTTTAGTCCTTTATGAAAATATATACTCATTCACTTGTAGTAGGAAAATTAAAGGAAAAAAGCATCCTTTAGAGAGAGAAAATTTTAGTGTATGTTTCTGGATAAATAGAAAAGACTTATGTACTATCTAGAAATCAAATAAGATAGTAACAACTTAATATGGTTCACATTTGTATAGTGTATAATTATAAAACTCTATCTCAGGAATTATAATTATATCACATTTCCATTTGAGACATTGTATAATTACTAAAACAAGAGCAATAAAACAAAAAAGAAAAAATTCAGAATTATTTTAAGAGACAAAATTCTTGCTGTGTTTCTGGTATAATTCAGTAAATATGCCAATAGCAACACATTGTTAATTATGTCACCTACCAATAGAATAAAATAGAAGCAATTAACTCAAGGTTCATTTAAAATAATTTATAGTTACATAACACTATTCTAAAAATGTTAGTGTCTTCTATTTCAACCACTGTATTATAACTTAATTGCTATTAGCAATAAAGCTGAATGAAAAAAATCAAAATTATATTAGCAAAGTGCAAAAAGATTATCTTTCTGTGGTTCTGGATTTGCAAAAGTAGATTTACTGGACATGAGATTCACTCACAGGATGACACACTTCTTTTTCTGGTTTGTGTGCAGGATCCAGACCCAAGAGTGGTAGAGGAATTTGTTACAACTGATGGAGCTTGTGCTGAGCCTGGGGAGCTTCTGGAGGGAGGCGACTTCCAGGAAGTTTGTCCTTTTGTT
>PVIR01003850.1:0-67320 GCA_004026965.1 Petromus typicus | reverse complement strand
TATCACTGACAAGCCGGATGTACCTCCTTCCTCAGGGCCCGGGTGGTTCAGAGGAAGCCCTTCAGGTCTTTTGCTCAGTGGCCCTTTGGAGTGCAGAGGCCATACGAATGTTTGTGAGACATTTGCATTTGTGATGGTTAACTTAGTTGTCACCTTGTTGGCTCTGGAGCCACCGAGAGTGTTAGGAGGGCACACTTCTGGCTGTGTTGTGGTGTGTCAGGGTGGCAAGGCCTCGGGCACCATGTCCAGTCCTCAGCCCCTTCCTTGCTAGCGCTGTTACCTTCTCGGCTTCCTGACTGCTACAGACTAAGCAGCTTTGTCTTACCACACCCTCCTCATGAGTTTCCTGCCTTTGAGCCAGCTGACCATGGACTGAGTCCCCCGTAACCTTGAACCAAAGAAACTCCTTCTTGAAGTTGCGGGTGTTGGGCATTGAGCAAACAGTGGGAAAACTGACCAATGCAGAATTCTCTCTTGTCTGCTCATCCAGTACACTCATTTTTCCCCAGTCAGTGAGGTTTTAGAGAAAGCAGGATTTGATGACACTAAATCATTCCTGTGATTTTTTTTCTGAAGGAGTCTTAGTTTGTGTCTTTTAGGTATTCAGCTCTTTACATGCATGGTTAATCTTTTCATCTTTTTTTAAAAGATTCTTTTCATTTTCCAGGGTAATTGTTGTAGAAATTGAATATTTAGTGAAAATTTACTTCCTTGATACAGTTCAGAAAGGAGTTGAAATATTTCCCTTTTTTCTTAAACCTGATTATAGCTCAGTTTAGAGACTTTTAATATGACCATTTAGTATAAAAGTTCATTTGTTATAACAAGATAATTAATGCACCTTGTTTTCTATTACCTTTAAAATTTCTTAAGTTTTTAACTTAGCTGGAGCAATTGCTCTCATTTAAACACCTTTAAATTAATCTAGTAGGAAGTCTCATTTTCCCAATGCGTTCATTAAATCAGGTTCCAACTTGCAGCAGCTAGGCATGGTGATCCAGAGTTCATCCCATCGTGACTGCCTGAGGGGGAGGTCTGGTTTTCCTGACATTTTGGATATTTTTCAATTCCAAAACATTTGAGTGGGTGGGCCAAATTTTAAATTTAAAGATTAATGATAAAAATTCTAGAAAAATGTAAACAGTTTTATGAAGGCAAACTGTAGATCTTTTTGAGCCATGAATACAAAGATGTAAAGGAAAATATTGACAAATTAGAATTCCTAAGAACTTTAATTTGTGTGTGAAAAGCTATAGTAAAAGATATTGAAAACTACAAATACAAAGATTTGATCAACAAAATGCTGGTAGTCTGTGACTTCTGCAAAGCAAGAATAAGGTGAATAATTAAAAAGAGATAAAGAATATAAGCATCTAATAGAACTATAAAAGTGAATAATATGAAAAATTTACATTCACTAATAATTTTAAATTGTCAATTTACATTTTTTAAGTAAAAAGGCTGAGCCCAGCCGCAACTCTTGCTACTCTGAGCTGTGGCAGCCATAGTGCAGATACTGTGGCAGCAGAAGCAGGCGCAGAAGAGCCCATAACCTGGCTCACCTGCACCTTTATTTGGTACCAAGCATTTAACCCATAATCCTAGCATGCATAAAACACGGTGAGTCAATTTACAGTCGGTATTCATTTTTGCATGTATTTTCTAAAGATTTAAAAGAGTGTTATCTGGAATGTAGACTAAGACAGATCACAATTGCGGCCACACAAGAAGCACTAGCCAATTCAACAGCATTAGCATGGTAGAAGGTCTTTTCTTTAACCAAAGTGGAATTAAGTTATAAAGATAAGAGAAAATTTTCCATACACTAGGGAACCAAACAACACACTAAATAATGCCTAAGTTAAAAAATTTTTGAGCACAATGAGAATTCATTTAACTGAATGAAAATAAAAATGCAGAGCCGGGGAGTTAGCTCAGTGGTTCAGGCACCTGTCTTGCAAGCGCAAGGACCCGGGTTTGATCCCTGGTAACCACATACAATACTGGGTGTGGAGACTCACGCCCAGCAGCAACCAGCACCACATACCACAGTGCCGGGCGTGGTGGCTCACGCCTGTAATCCCAGCACTCGGGAGGCAGAGGCAGGAGGATTGCTGTGATGTGAGTTGGAGGCTGAGCTCGGGTCCAGCCTGAACCACAAAGTGAGACCCTGTCTCAAAAACCTAAAAAAATGCAGCATATGAAGCTTCATGGAGTTCAGCTAACGCAGTACTGATAGCAAGATTTTGGCAAGAGGTGTATAAAATAGCCGACAGAAAGAGTCTCTGATAAGTAATCTAGGCTGCTTCTCAGTGACCCAGAAGAAGAGCAAGACAAAATAGAAGGAAAGAAATGACAAGCACTGCATAAGCAAAAATCAATGAAAGTGAACACAAAATCAAAACAAAGAGATGGTTCTTTAAAATGATCAATGAAGTTGACTGGTTTCTAGAAAGACAAAGAAAAAATGAAGGAATTGATTACCAATGTCAAGAATGACAAATGTATATGTCATACAGACATACAAAACATCACCAGCGCATTCCCTATACATACCAGCAGGTCCACATACAAATAGTTAAAGATTTGATGAAATAGACCAAATTTTTGGAAAACACAAGCTATTACAACTACACAACAAATGCTTAATAGGTAATTTGAATAATTTATAATTTTAAATCTCCTCAAAATAGAAACATTCAAACTCAAATGGTTTTTCTGAAGAATTCTGCCAAATATTTAAAGACATAATATCAATTAATACTTTTCCTTTTGGAGACAGGCTCACACTATGTTGCCCAGAATGGCCTCAGATCCTCTTGTCTCAGCCTCCCAAGTAGCTGGAGCTCTACACCTACCTCACAGTCCAGGTCACAGGCTATGTGAATCTCTTCCACAAAACAGAAGGTGAGGAAATATTTCTCATTTCATATTTTGAGCCAAGCTTCCTCTGATAGCTAAACCAGACAGAATAATGCAAAAATGAAAGAAATTACAGGCTAGTATCTAGGATGTAGACTTAGCAACCCCAATCAAAACAGCAGCAAACAATCAATACTATACACAAAGACTCTCATAACATGACCCAGGGAGATTTATTCCAGTTTTCGGAGTTAAACCAACACTTGAAAATCAGTCGATGCAATCTGCCATGCTAACAGGCTGACGAAGCTAAGTGATATAATTGTGCTTGTTGGTACAAAAAGCAGCATTTGATGAGTTTTGACATCCATTTGTGATGAAATTCCAGGGAGCCAGGGATCAAGAGGGGTCACTTGAGCGCCACACAGCACCGCAGCGTGACAACAGTTGGGCCCAGCGGCTACCCGGCTGGGACAAATGCCTGGCTCTTCTCCCAGCCCGAGCGGGGAAGGCCACGGCGGCTGGGGCTCCGGTTCTGCACAGCTCTGGATGCTGGGCAGCCCGCAGGCACCCAGCAGAGCCATGGCGGGCCGGAGGCCAGGCCCGGTGTGCAAGCTCAGGTGCTCTGTGGCTCCTTGCCTGCAATCTGCCCTGCCCAGGTTGTAGCGGTCCATGTGGAAGCAGATGAGTGGTTCCCTGGATACAGAGTGGAGGAAAGGCGGAAGAGACCCAAGGTCACCAGGCTGTGCTGCCCCAGGAGGGTCAGAGTACACCATTGGGCACCTGGGCGAAGGTCCCTGCACGGCCTCCTACAGACACACATGAATCTGCTATCTTAAAAAGCTGAATTAAAAACTAAGAAAAAAGGCGATGAAAATGGCCATTCTCCATAGCAATGACTCAACATTTCAGGGAAAAATATGACCACGGCTGTCAATTTAAAAATGGCTTATCTTTTAATCAGCGTTCACATTTTTGAGAATTTAAGAAATTCCTTCATAAAAATGCTTATTTTAGTATTTAATGAAAATGATAAGTTATAGACAAATGGATCAATAGATGATAGACATATAGACAGACAGACAGACAGACTACATCAGTAGGGGACAGGAGACAAGGAACTGGAGTGCATTTAGATAAATGAGTATCATACAGCCATTACAGGGAACAGGTAAGCAGAAGTGACCAGGAAACAGTCAGGACCTGTCATCAGGTGAACAAAGCAGTATGAGCAAGGCTGTCCGTGCTTGGGGACCGTTATCTCCTGACAACCAGGGGACAAAATCCAGGCCTGGTCCTCCTGGGCTGCCGGGAGCACTGACCTCAGAGCGGCTGCTGGGCTTCACACCGTGGCTGCCTGTATGAGGAGGAGTTACGGTGAGCAGCTGGACCCGCAGCTTTACAGGTGAAGAGGCGCTGTGTGTGTCCTTAATCCCGGGTAAGAACCTCGCAGTGCGGGGGCTGCAGAGGGCCCTGGGAGTCAGGGTGTGCCCCAGGGCCAGGCTCTCAGCCCTCACCCTGCCTCCCTCTCCGCCACCTCCAGGGCTCGGCTGTCACGGGCCTGCCTGCACAGGTTCGGCCTCTAGCTGGGCATTCTTCTCCTTCTTGGTGGCTGGCAGCCTGTCTCTCCCTGTTGCCCCTGTGGTGCCAGGAGAAAATTCAGATGCAAGGGCAACTCCTGCTCCAGCCTGACAGCTCAGTTTGGGGCTGGGCCCCTTCTATCCAACAGGTCCCACTTGAAGGTCTATAGCTCACTGCCCACCTCTGGGCTGCCTGCATCTCACCTGACCTAACTTCAAAGTCAGCTGAGTTCGATGTCCCTTGGTATTGGTCCTGATCCACAGGGGAAGATAAGGACCCTGCACCTGGTCAGCACCTCTGGAATAGTGATGCCCATTCATTCCTAAGACGCTTTTGCTTAAAAGCAAAGATATGCTTGCTTTTGCCAGCAGTGAAGTCTATACCACATCTTCCATCCACACGGACTTTACAGAGCCTGTGTTAGAGGGCCCGGGGGCAGGTACTGTGATGACAGCCATTGAGAGGGTGAGGCAGCAGGATTTTGAGCCCGGGGTGGCTAGCCTCGGCTACATCATGAGATCCTTCCTCCAATTAAAAAGGGGACTGGGACCCTGGAAAACCTATCTGATTCAAATCTATGAAAGTCCAACTCTTTTGTGCCAGCCGACCCTCATTAAAGCGTTTGGCTCCTGCCAATATCTGGGACGTAGGCTGGATGGTGGGTTTTTCTCTGCAGTTGGAGGGTCAAGACCTTAGTTTTGCAATCTGAGCAGCAGTGAGAATCCTGCTTATAATCTCATCCCTCCCGTCAGCTCTGAAGGCAGGAACAGCTCCTCACCACGACTTAGGCATAAAGGTTCCCTCCATTTCCTGGAAGAGGCTGTGGCTGTCACGTCCCCGGCCTACGGGTGGCCACTGAGTTCTTGTTTCTTCCTTTGCTCCAGCTGTGGGTGGCATCTGCACAGCCTGCACATTCCGTCCTCCTGGTGGCCGAGGGGCCGAGGACCAGGCCCAGAGAGGTTCTCTAAGGAGGCAAAAGCTACCTCAGAGATGAGATTCCAAAATTAGCTGAAAGGGTTCCCATCCTAGCAACCCTCAAAAAATACATAGAAACACATCTGTCCCTTATTTTTTCAGCTTGCTTTATGGTGAGTCATTCAAGTTCTTAAAACCATACAATTATACATGCGAAGAGCAGGGGAAAGGGTAGATAATAAACCTGGCGGGGCTCCTCTAGCCAAGCCATGCGTGTCAGGGTGTGTCCTAGTAACAGAGGGCGGAGAATTCTCTTCAGTGTCTGTGCACTTACATGCGTGTGCGCGCAGGCGGCCTCTCTCCATGCACTCGAACCTACACAGCGCACATCCACTGTCTCAGGCGTGTTCAAGGGAGAACATAAAAGTGGGTGCTCTGTAGAAGTGTTGTGTGGCCCAGTGTTTACAATCAAGATACAATTCACTCCTGCGTCTTAGGTTCTTACACTCCTGCAATCTGGTAAAGAGATGCTTCCTTCTGAGAGAATTACAGTGAAAGAAATTTCACAGTGTCAGAACCAGAGACTGTGAAGATACTCAGCTCGCTGGTTTCCGTGAGGAAGGCGGTGCGCCGGCCAGCTCTGCTCCTGCTTCCTCAGACACCACTCGTTTGCCAAACTCCTGCCACATGTACGCTCCAATACATTCAGTGTCCATAACTGGTTCTGCAGCCATGACTCGAGCATGGAGCATCATGTTTATTTGTTAACAAATAAAGAAATAGAACTAATTACAGACATTTCATCCATCTGGAAAAAGGCTCTGTCCCGGCACTGGGATGCGGGCTGTCCCTCTTTAGAGTATTTAAATTTTCCTGTTAGTAGGCGAGGCTCAGACACAGCAGACTTGTTACCTACAGTTACCTGTAAGAGGGACTCTGGCACTTTAACATGCATGTAGACAGACATTTCTCCGAGTAATTTTGTTTAAATTGATGTTAACTATAGGACGAAAAAGCAACTTCTTGATTTTTTTCAGTGCTGATAATTGTTTTAGAATTTTCTAATATTTACTTTATTTAAAGTCATAGTTTGGGGAAAAGCTGAAACAAAGTAAAATACTGGGATAATCTTATGCAGGAACTTGCCTGGATAGCTCATCAGGTCTTCATAGTCTCCGTGTTGCTTCTGGCTTCTTGCTCAACGTCATGAAGGAAAGTACATTTCTCGCTGGGCGTGATGGTTAACCTCGCCTGCTAACTCCACTGGCTTTGGAGGTGCAACCTTGGAGGCTGACAGTCCACATCGGGGTGGTCACGGGCCACTGCTTTGGGGACGGCAGCTCCCTCTCCGGTAGAGTGGCTTTCCTCTGCCATACCCTCCCACCTTGAGCCGGCTGTTGACTGATGCCTCGGAAGCCATGAGCCAAAACAAATCTTTTTTCCTTTGTGTTGTGCATGTCAGGCTTTTAGCCCAGCAATGGAAAGGTGATTATGGCTGCCTGCAGTTGTGTGAAAATATAGATCCCAGAATACCTAATTCAAAGTACATTTTTGTAGCCGAATAGAAAAGCCATCTTAATTTAGTGACATACCTGGATTTCAGAATGTTTTATATTCCTTTTCTAATTATGAGGAGAATGTTCATAGAAAAGAGTTGATACAAAAGTTGATACATGCACATATGTATGATAGAGCATTTTACTTAAATATATTTTATTTTGTACATAGTCCTTAATTTCAGCAACTTCTTCACGTGGTACATTCATGTGATACCTTTCTTTTGAAATGTAAAATGAGTCCATTTATTTTTGTTCATACTTTAAATGCTTGTGATTGAGATTACAGGTGACTTTTAAAAAGCCTTCCACAGGGCCGGGGAGTTAGCTCAGTGGTTCCTGCGCCTGTCTCGCAAGCACAAGGACCCCGGTTCAATTCCCCAGTAACCACATAACAATACTGGGTGTGGACCCAGCAGCAACCAGTACCACATACCACAGTGCCGGGCGTGGTGGCTCACACCTGTAATCCCAGCACTCGGGAGGCAGAGGCAGGAGGATTACTGTGATGTGAGTTTGAGGCTGAGCTCAGGGCCAGCCTGAACCACAAAACGAGACCCTGTCTCCAAAAACCTAAAAAAAAAAAAAAAAAAAGCCTTCCACAAACATTTAGTGTTCACATGACTGAGGAAGGTGTCAAATAGTCTGTCTAGTGGGGAAGGCAGCGGAACCCCAACACCACCTACCACAGAGTGTCAGTGACCTCCCTGGCACACTTTAGGAATCTGCTTGTCCCTGAATCGTGAGTTACAGTCAGGACGAATCTCAGAACCCTGGCTCGCAGACGTTGGGCTTCACAGTCTGCAGCCATGGGGATCTCATGTACCGTGTTACACATTTCCAATCACAAACACGTCTGAAGCCACAGGGATCTCATACCATGTTACATGCTTCCAATTATGATGTGAAAATCTCCACACTTGTCCATGAAGCACGATACATGTTTGTTATCTCATGTTACCCGGGCTGAGGAGTCCAGGACTTCTTACTGGGCTCCCCCGCTTGGGACCTTGCAGGCTGCAGCTGAAGTACAAGCTGTGCCTTCGCAGCGGCTTGGAGTCGGTGGCAGCCTCGCAGGTCTGCAGACCTCGGTCCTTGTGGCTGAAGGCTGAGGACCCTCTGTTTTCAGGCTGCTCTCAGTTCCTAGAGGAGTCCTTGCTACACGGACTTCCTGCTTCACACCTACACAAGAGTCATTTGCTCCCTGGAGTGTTAGATCATTAATTATTCTGTTAAAATCATAATTAACATGGCCACAGGATGCCCCACAACCCCCACTAACCAGGGGTTGCCTACCCCTTAGCTTTGCCATATTCTATGGCTAGAATGCATTGGTGGGTCCACTCCCACTCACGAGGAAGGGCGTATATAGATCACTGGGGTCACCTCAGAAGTCTGTCCACCACACACCCTAATCCTCCAGTCAACAGCCACAAGCCAGGCTCCTCTGCTGCTGGAAGAATCACATTTACTGTCAGAAAACCCAGCTTCTAGTTTAGTAGCCATCATCAGAAGGATGAACGGCGCAGGCAATTGATCAATTAGTGGTTCTAGGACTGATAGAAGGTTGCTGAGGACTGAGCAAAGGTACTGGAGGAGTATGAATCAGAACCCTAAAATGAGTAGGTCTAGACATGGGTAGGTTCTTTAAAAAAGAAAGAAAAAACAACTAGCAGTAACACCTAGGTTTTAGAATCATTACCAGCTCCTGTTTGACAATCCTTCTGATAGCCCAAATACTATAAATTTAGTTGACGATAACAGAACAGATGGAAAAAACATATGGCTTGTAGGTAGTGTGTGGTGGTTGATATTTGCGGTACATTAGGGGAATTTATTTTATTTTGTTTCTTTCCTTGTGTAACTTTGTGATATTTATCAAGTGAATTTTATATGCCCTTTTAAAAAAACTTATTTTTGTAGTAGCTATTAAACTCTCTTTGTGACTTTAGGATCATATTTAAAAGGGTTAGTTTTATAATTATCTCGCAGCAAGTAATTTAAGCGCACAAGCAGGAAGACTTCATTCAGGAAAATGTTATCTTTAGCTGTGTGATATCCTGTAAAACTCTTGGATAAAGATTTTTCAGGTAGAAGAGGCAAATATTTAAGGAGATTAATATAATGAAGGAAGTCTAAAGAAGGCCAGTTTAAGTGGAGCTTAGATTAGATATGTGCTTAAACCCCACTGGTCTCCAGGACTTTGCAGTTTCTGAAGTAGTCGAATAAATCAGGGGCTGAAAATGCCACTTTTTGATCCTGTGACAAAAAAATAAGGAAACTTTAATGTAAGAAAAGGCAAGAACACATTTGTTTATATTTGATCTTCAATTTTATTTTATTTTTTAGGCTAGACAGCAGCTCAGCGAACCCTGTATCACTTTGAAGTTTATCCGAGTTGAAATGCAGCTTTCTGTTTTTGGCTGTTAGCAATTTTATTTTAAAGCTAAGTATTTGCTTTTGAAAGAATTTTTAAACATAGAGGACAAGATGAAAAAAGATATTTCTCTTTCGAGTAAGGAATAAAGGTAGGCTTTGGTAATCCAATATAAATTAAATAAATATGTGTGAAATTCCTGTTGCTGCTGGCTATTTAATACCATGACTGTCAGAACGAGCCACATTGAAAATCAAAATTGATCTCGGGTAGTATCCCTTCCAGGGAATGTGTTCCTTTCCCTGCACGATCTTTTGCTGTGCCTTACAGCTCACATTGATCCGTAGATCTTGTATTCCTGTTTTTTCCAGCAAATGAAAGAGAGCCGTGGGGCTTTGTCCGCGTTGCTTGGCCGGGTGAACTGTACCGCTGCTCTCTGCTCCCAGGTTCCTGGTCCTTCAAATGCGCCGGCGGGAGAAAGAGTCTGGAGAAAGCAGCCGGCGGGAGAAAGAGGCCGCACCGCGGGTATCATTCTCCACACGCTTCCACATAATGTGTCTCCTCTTTCTCGGAAAGACTGGGATAATTGGGCAAACTTTACAGTTCCAATCAAAATACATCCAGTTGCATTTATTAGTTTTCATTTTGAATTGTTAATAGAACCAGTCCAACATACTACCTCTCAGACTAGTCTCATCGCAGAGACTCGAGCTCGGGCTGTCATGGCGCGTGTCCGCCTGGCCTCCGGCCTCTCCTCCGGGACTGTGTCTCCTGCAGAGCCGCCGGGCTGCAGCAAGAGCCCCGACGCCACCCTCGTCTCTGGCTCTCACAATTTATAGGCTGGACGGCACCCACACCGTCCACCAGCAACGCCCCAGGCCGCGCACTGTCACTGTCCAGGACCCTCCGTGTGCTCCTCTGCTCGGGTCGGCGAGTGGCCGCTGATTTTTATGTCACCGCCTCCACATCTGGCCTTTTCTGAATATCATGTGAGGGAGCTACACAGCGTGCAGCCTTGTCACATCTGCTTCTTTCATGCTGTAACGCTTCCCTCCATGTCTTTTTGTGGGTTGGTAGCTAATTTCTTTTCAGTGCTGAATAATATTCCACTGCCTGGATATACCACCGTTTATTTACCCGTTCACCTATGTAAGGGCATTTTGACTGCTTTCAGGTTTTGAGAATTATGAATAAAAATGCTACAGGTGTCTGTGTGATGTTTTGGACTTTATCACCAAAATTAAGGTCATCTAGACTCATCCTATGCTATCTTCCAGAAATCTGACAGCTTTTCATTTTATATTATGTCTGTGAACCATTTTTAATTACTGTGTGAAGTAATAAGGTTTGTGTCTGAGACCCTTTATTCCCTTCCTCCCTCCTTCCCACTCTTCCTACCTCCCCTCCCCTTCCTTCTTTCCTTTCTGCCTCTGATCCTTTTGATGTTCAACTGTTCTAGCACTATTTGTTGAGGAAATGCATATCTTTAAATTTTATCATCTTATAACAGTATATCTATTCATATTTGTTAGCAGCCTATATTCCTAACTGTTTAGCCAGGTTCTGTGTGATTTTAAATCAAATAACAGCATCACAAAATAAGTCGGTTAATTCAGAGTCACAAGTTCCTTTTGCCTCCCAACTCAACGTTATCCCATATACTTTAAATACTACCCCGACCCCCGTCTGCCTGGCTTCGTCACCTGCGCATCACGGGAACGAGCTTTCGACGCCCGCACCTTAAACGGTTTAGTCTTTACTGGTTTCAGTTCACAGCTGGCAGGCTTCCAGGTGGACTAACCCCTGACCCCCACTTTAGAAGTTTTATCTTAAGAAAATCTGTGGCTGGGGATTTAGCACAATGTTCCAAGCTCGCTCCCCAGTATCAAGGAGGAAATCTGCATTCAGCATCTCTTGGTGGATTTCACCGCAGCATCCAGGGCAGGGCAGGAAACAGGAAGCCTATTGTTTTGCAAAGTTTTCCCCCAATTTTCTCCTCCTGTCTTTAAGACTTGTTTTTCAAAGTCATTCTTAGTGTGGTCTAGTTAGCCTCTCTTGCACCTCGACCCACTTCTTCCCTTCCGTGAAGAGAGATGAGTGGGTTACGCTGTGCAGCAGGCAGCCCGGGTCACGCTGGGCTTCTGGAGAAGGCGCTGTGGCCGTTCTTAGAACTTCGTCAGGGATTCACAGCTCAGTCTCCTGAGGAGTGGCACTCCGGGGGTCAGACACGTGGTGAGTTACCTCTGACAGACAGGCAGTCCTCACGCAGCCTCGAGGGGAGAAGTGCTCCTGACGATCTCCTCACCACAGACTTCTACTGAGCAAGGATACGGCCACTGCACACCCACCAGGCACAGGGACTTTGTTTTCCATTTGTGCTATTCTTCAAGAGAAATTATAGCAAGACAACTTAGACGACACTGCTGTGCTGCTATATTTGCTTTATTTTTCTTTTTTGAGACAGAATCCTGCAGTGTAGTCTGGAGCAGCCTTGAACTCGTTGCATAGCTCATACCTTGAGCCTGTGATCCTCTTGCTTCAGCCTCCTGAGTACTAGGGTTGATGGTCTGCAACACCAGGCCCAGCTTGTATTTGTCCAAAAGTATATGTAGCCAGGGGCTTGTACTTGTGCGAAGATCACTGCATTTCTTTCTTCTTGTGCATAAGTATCACAAATTTGGTATACAGTTGGGTTCATTTATTTCAAGTTGGTTTTTATTTATAGAGATTGCTTTTTAATTTACTTTTCTTGGTTATGTGAATAATTTGTATGATTCTAAAGATAAAATCCCAGAAGAAATTACATTAGTAAAAGTCTCACTTCTGTCCATCTGCCACATTTTGTGTCCCAAGGGTGAACATTTGTATTAGTTTGAGGCTTATATGCTAGTGTTTCTTTCTCTGCAAAAGTAATTAAATATGTATTTATACATGTCTTCTTATCCCAACATGTGCATATATATGCACACATACATGTCCATATATGTAACAGGTGCGTAGTGGTATCTATACAATGAGCTTATAAACACAGCCCAGGTCTATGCACACTGCAGAGTCTAATTACTACACACACACACACACACACACACACACACACACTCAGACGTGTGCCCCTCCATCCTCACCCTTCCCGGCAGTCAGCCTACACATCACTCCTGTCAGTATAAAACTCCTTGTTCCCTGCTGTCGCTCACCTAGTTATTATCAAAGGCACCGGGGTGGTTTCCAGCATTTTTATGTTATAGATAAGATCTCAATAAATATACCTGTAGCTTTGCTGTGAACCCCAGGGAACTAAGAGCGACTCTGAGCCTCCCAAGAGTACCTCGCGGTTCCCCTGTTTACAGACCACCTTCAGATGTCTTGCAAGTCTTTACCACCCCCTCCCAGGGTCTTGGAGTAGCAGCGTCTGGCCTGTGCCAAGCCACCATCTGGGTGGGGTAGGCCTGCCGTGTGGGCTTCCCGTCCGCCAGGTCTGCAGCCTCTTGTGTCCCTTCCCAGCCAGTAGCTAGTCATCCAAAGGTCTTCACACTGACAACGGAGACGATGTTAGCGAGGTGCCCGCTCCACAGGGCGCGTGTGGCACCGGAAGCAGCTTCCCATCGAGGCTGTGCTGCGTCTGTGAGTCCCCAGGTGCTTTAGTGTAAGGTAACTTACGTTTCTGAATCTCAGCTTTTTTTTTAAGCTGAAATGTGGGAATGATAATTCCTACTTTGATTGTTTCACACAACTTCTGGAAGGAACTGCTGTAGCGATGGGTATGAAATAGCTGGATAAATATAAAGAACCATAAAATACATAGAATAGTTATTGCTATGTCATAGTGTGTGCTTGTAAGTGTTTTGCTATTATCTTCCCCAGCAGACCCCGCTGTCTGAAGAACTTGAGCATGGTTATTGTTTGTTTTATATTTCCTCTAAGCAGCTGGTGCAGAGGAACAGACACCAAATTTATGAAACATTTCATTTTACGGAGTCTCGTACCAAGGGTCTGAAACGCACATTTCTGCAGAGGCTGCACAGAGAACATGAAGGAGACCAGGGGGAAAGTGTGAGGGGTCACAGGCCCCACGAGAGGAGAAGGAGGAATTCCAGGCCCAAAGATGTGCAAGTCTGAGTTCATTCAAATTCAGGCTCAAAACAGCACCGTGAAGGAGACAGAGAGCCGCAAGCCTGTGCTGAAGTCTTTATGCTCGGTTCTGGGCTGCACTTTTTAGGAATGTGCTGTTTGGGAAAAGAACCTTACCTCTTTGCTCCATTCATATCTTGGATAAGCTTCAAGATGTGAGATATCCACAAACAGACAATTCAAGGTAACAGTTATCAGTAGAAAAGAACAACGAATGTTCATGATGTAATAGGCCAAGGACTCTGAACCTGTGTCTTTCTCCATGTTTCCTGGTTCCGGAACCCAGAGAGCACTGTGCCCCATCTGGGCCAGCAGCCGGGTGGTGTCACACTGCTCTGTGTCACCCCCACCGCACCCCTTTTGCACGGGAGCTGAGTGTCCTGAGCCAAGGCCATCACGGACTTCCGGAAAAATGCGGCAGCTGTCTGGTCACAGACACTCAATCCTGATTTTGTTTCCTTACTGGCCATCAGAATATGGAATACTTTTGGCTTTTGCTTTACTGGGGACCCTCTGTCAGTCCCGGACAGCGAGCTGCAGGTGAAAGTGACCGGCATGCCACCTCCAGCCAGAGCATGTGTTGCTCATGGAGGCCGCATTACGTCCTTCCTCCTCGCTACCAACGGGCGACACTGGAGGCAGCGGCTGCTCTACCTGCTGAGGCCCCAATGATGCCAACGTTTTGCTGTGCAATAGAGCTGAGCAAGAATCCAAGAATAGTCAAGCCTGAATAGGTTTCTGAATTGGCCTTGGAATGAAAAGGAAAAAGAATAGAATTAGTCAAAATGAGACACGTTACCTTTTAGGAAGAGATTCTACATCTGAACATTTCCATAGTTCGACTTTGCTTCCATCGGAATCATGAACGACAACGCTAAGCGATGCTCCCAGTGTGCAGCACTGCACGGCTGGTAAGTGTGCGCTCTTGGTCTGTCCCGCCCCACAATCCTCCCTGCTGCTGGGGGCGGAGAGTGCAAGGGAGATGGTGAATGATTCAGCCCTCATTTGCCTTCTCTCGACAGGTGACTACATTTTCAGGGATTCAAGTGTGTTATTTGGAGAAAGTGCTCAAGAATAAAGCTCTCCCACCAGGCAGGAGAGAAGCACGGGTGTGGAGGCACCTCTTCCTTCCGCTTCCAGGCTGCAGGTGGGCTGGGGGAGGAGAGGGAGTTAGAACATGTCAGGAGATCTGTGCCCGAGTCCCCTTGACAGTGAGTGGCTTGCAGGAAGCCGCTGCCCAATATCTTCTTGTTATTGAAGTGTTTGGGGGATAAGCAGCAAAGGGCTGTATTCTTCTCTGAACGGAAGAACTTCCATCAGGCTCCTCGGGTTCTAGGGTACAGGTCTTCAGGCTACTTTCAAAAATCTAGCCTTGGAAAAATGATTCTCTTTTCTCTGAATCTGAGGCAAAAATGATAACCAGAGTTACAAATGATGCAGCTTGAAATGGTGTGATTCTGGTAGTTGGATGTCAAAGATAAAGACAGGTGTGGCGTGGAGAGATGGGAACCCAGGTCCAGCACCTGAGGGCTCAGCCTTCTCAGGGCCGCTGGAGTTGGACTGAGGGCCTCGCACCTGCTAGGAAATCCTCCGTCGGGAGCCACCCGGCCACCGGCTCCTCACATCCTCTGTGGGAAGTCAGGGAAACTGAAAGGAAAGGCCAGAATTTAATGTAATATAGGTATTTCTGTCCTTTCTAACCACATCCTCCTGCAAATCGAGAAGCTTTCTTTTTTCGTGTAGAAACTGATGTCTCTATTCTCACGAGCAGTTTTAAAACCTGTAAAAATGCAAAATGAATTTTATTTTATAGTTCTTTGACAAACAAAAATAAAAACAACAGATAGCTACCTCTGGGTTCAATCCTCAGCACCAAAAAAAAAAAAAAAAAGAACGAAAGAAAGAAGGGTAAAGGAATCATTTTTCCTAAAAAATGTACTCAAATTATTGCAAAATCATATTAAGCACAGCATGATCTATTTCTGATATTGTGTCCTGTATAGTGTCAACAATAACAAACAGCTCTTTCTAATGATCATGTATTACATGCATTTGAAAGTGAAAGTTAAGAAAAAAAAAAAGATGATTAGCGTCGACTTCTTTGAAAGCTGGATTAATTCACAGGTAGTTTTTGATATCTTCACTTGTCCACCGCAGAAATGTCTCAGAGTTAACACATCTACACTGCATGTAACAACTCCGCCCTGCAGGGGCCATCGTGGTCAGCCACCTCACCCCTTCTCGATGCGACTCAAGGGTCACCTGTTCCACCACAGCTCATGGCCCGGCCCTCTGTCCACTCCATTCCTACCACAGATTTGCAGGCTGGTCATGAAGATCTCTGTCTTCTCCTTCGGAAAAGGGCTCTCCGTGTGGCTCCCACTGTCCCTTGTCTGGCCACGTGACGGACACTGTGTTCCTCACAATGGCCTCTTTCTCCCTGGGCAGGCAGAGGGAGCTTTCGGACAGTCAGGTCTTTCCCCTGCTCCTTGGTGCAGTGAGCTCTATGGTCTCCATATTTTTGGTGCACGGACATGGCAAGCAGGTGGGCCGCCGAGTCCAGCCTCCTCTCGCACGCTGTCCCCTGTGGCTCGTGGTTCTGCAGCCCTGCTGTCTCCCCCGGAGTGCCGCTCTCGCTCCAGGTACCCTTCAGTCTCAGCTGCTCTACTGTCATATCTTCTACTCTTCGTGTTTATTTTGATCCTTCTGCTTAGATGTTTGCGTCCCACCTTTTGGTTTCCCTGGACCCATGAATGAAGAGGAATTGTCTGGGGCTGCACGTAAAATATGTAACACAGTTAATGCATATAAGTAACGAAGCTTCTATTAGTTTTAAACATTTTTATTATAAAATATTAAAAGACAGAGCAAGAAGCCTGAAGGCCGCAGGGGGACGTGCCTGTCCCGTCTCGTCACTCCACAAGCCGCCAATCGCCTGGATATAACCACCTTCGTTTCCTAACACGGTTCCCGGCACACAGCAGTGCTCAGTACTATCTGCTAAACAAATGACTCATGAATGTGTAATTGTGTCATTTCAGTATTAAGATATTATAAATTGGTTGTCTTTAGGCTTTCATATACCTGATATTTTCCATATTTCATTTTCCATTTTTGGCCAGATAAATAATTGGAAATAAAGTAATAGTTTCTCCACTTTTTTATTCTATAGAAAAAATGATAAAATAATTTTACATTCAGATTGACAGCAGAAAAATTAATAGGAATTTTAATAAAAGTACAATGCTAACAGCCCACAACCTTTGAAGCATGAAGCATGCTGGGCTACAGGGTCTTCCTTTGTGGTCTGCAGGCATTTAAAGACCTCTCCCTGCAGGCAGAACTCCTATTCTTATCTGAATGTAATGGAACAGATTGAGAATCACAAGTTAAAACTGAATGTGAGTGCGATGAAGCACAGACAAAACCCACTCTCCAGCTCGGGAAAATTAGAAGTAAGTTTTGATCATGGTACATACGTATCAGATGTGAGCAAAATAATATTGGTTCCTTTGTGAAATAAGTGAGGTTATGCATAATAGAATTAATAGCATTAGAATGATATAATGAACACTGAGGTTGTAATGCTTCATTTCATGACCCCACAGAATAGCACTAACTTCACTTAGAAATTCAGCTTCAGAGCATTTAAAGCTCATTCTTTGAAATCTGCAGTTTCTCTTGACGTAGAAGGTAAGTCTTTCTTCCACTGGATGTCATACCACCTGGTTCTGAGGTTCCATGAATTTCCCTCAGTTTTAGGGTCTCTGCTACTGCTGGTTAGGCGAAGGGCTGCATCTCAATCACGTCTACCAGCACTGAGTGGAGAACATCTCTGCAGATTCATGTGACGCTCTTGACACTTTAGCACATCGTGGTGGTTGGAGGTTAGAAATGTTCAGGCACAGGGAGGTAGCTTTGGCTCTGGGTTCAGTCACTAGCACCAGAACACAAAACTGAACACCACCAGTTCTTACTGTAAGAAGAAAAGAATCATGCAGCTTGTTTCACTAGTTAATAAATGTGACTACTGAGGTCATAAACGCCAGTGTAAATGCATCATCTATTAATTAACCACATATATATAATCTATATATCTAGATATCTATATAGAGATAGAGATATAGATATCTATATAGAGATAGAGATATATCTAGATATAGATATCTAAATCGATATCGATATATCTAGAGATAGATATCTATCTCTAGATATATCTAGATATCGATAGATATATCTAGATATCTATATATGTCTATATCTAGACATATATCTATGTCTAGATATAGATATATATATAGAGAGAGATTCTTTTAAAAAAATTTAGGAGAGTTTTATATCTCTAGCTACAGATCATACTATTTTCTTACAGCACTATATCAAAGCTATTTTCTCATGGCATCAGATAATTCTCATTTTCCAGAGTCCCATTTTTAAAAATATTAATTGATCCTTTGTAGGACACTAAAGATGAGTTCTACCTTCATTAACATAGGTGATTCTGCAGTGAGTATCCTTGAGAATTCCTGATCAATTATCCACCGCAGTTGTTCCTTAAGTTTAAGCAAGCACAGGAGTCCCGGTGGCTTGGTCAGATTCCACTGGGCTTCTGGCCTGCGAGCTTCTGGTTTTGGACACTGGAGTGGGCGGGGCTGTGTGCGGCTCATCCGGGACCTTGAGAACCACCAGCTCAGGCTCAGTCCTGGGTGTAAAATTGCAGGGTTAAGGAGGACGCATGTGTTTAAAAGCCCGTAGCGCCAAATTATGTTCCAGAAAGACCGTATCGAATTGTGTTTCTACCAAGTCTCATAGAGTGGAACATTTTAATTTTAAATCTCTTACCATTTTGAGACATGAAAAATGTTATCTACATTGAAGCATTTTGTATAATAAAACATTATTACTTCAATTTCTTTAATAAAATATTAAAATATTGGAAACATTTCTGTCAAAAGGCAAATGGATAAGTGAGCATGAGTAAAGCTGTACAAAGAAATCTAATTTAGCCGCTGAAGTTAATGAACTGAATCTCAATGTATCAACGTGGAAAATCATTATAAATCTGGAAGAAACAAGTTTAAAGCACATAAGCCGTTCTGACTGCTGATAAACACTGGACAGAGAAAGCGGGAGGAGACCACCAGGGCTCCGAGGGCACGTCCAGCGCACGCAGCACCCGCACAGAAATGCAAAGAACTCAGTCCCTTACCACTGATGTGCGGAGAGAAGACGTGACTTTTGTGTGGCGACCCTCCCGAGGCGTCCTGTGTCCCGAAGCCAGTGCGTGGGTGAGCAGTGGGTGGGCGTGCAGTGGGTGAGCTCAGCAGGAGTGTGCTTGCTCAGCATGCGTGACACCCTCGACTGGGTCTGGGGAAGAGGAAGAGAAGAAGAACAGGATTTAAAGCTGACAAGACCACGTGTTAAGATATAAGTTGAAATATTTATTGACTTATTACATTTTACAAAAATGGGATATGCGTTGTTTTATTGATAAGTCAGGATCTCACTATGTGGTTTAGGATGATTTGAACTCACTCTGTAGCCCAGGTTGGCCTCAACCTCCCAAGGCATTGCCAGCACACAATATCCTAACCAACTATGGGTCCTCACAGAGGTCGGTGGGTGTGGCGAGGTGGACGCCCACTCTGGCCTGTTTGTGCATTCTTAATTAGTAGTGAGGTTGAATACTTTCTTTTACATTCTTCATTTGTAACGATTTTAATAAAAAATGATTTGGAATCCTCAGTAACATAACTAACATGCATCTGACTGTTGTGTGTACTTTAATTCCTGCACACTGTTGGCTCTTTACAGTTTTTGTCATCGACCTGAGAGGGTCAGTCGAAGGTGATGACTTTCCTAGTATGTGGGAAGTGATGCCCAGAAATAACAGGTCTCGCTCCTGCGAACCGGAGGTGTCCTCTAGAAAGACAGAGAACCTGTGCAGATGGGGTGGAACGCAGGGTGGGACCCCTCGCGATCACCCTGGTTCCCTGGGTGCTGCATCTGCTCCCCAGTATCCCTGCTGGAGGGAGGCAGAGGGCGAACTCACGTCACAGGGCGGTGGCCACGGTACCGCAGACTGCACAGCGAGGTAGCCCCAGGGTTTGCGAGGCCCAGGGCTGGGGAGGATGCCGAGCGGGGCCTGTGGCCTCAGGCAGCGGCGATGCCCCCTGGGCTGCTGAAATCGGCGGAAAACACATCCACATGCCGACCGGAGGTCACACTGGTGACGTCCTGAGGTTCTGCCACGCTTCAGGGAGAGCAAATACATGATCAACATGGATACTGCCTTGTTAAGTGCTTTCGGTTAAAACAAAATGTAGTCATAAAAATGACCGAAAGTTTTCTGATTACTTCTTTAAGGTTTACCACACATTTTGCAGTGAAATGTATTAAATAGTCAATGGCTCAAAGTAAAATTTCCCTTCAAATTTAGAGAGTGTTTTCACGTTACCTCCAAATGACTTTGTGATGTCCATAATTTTCCTGAAAAAGTTTACTCTTAATTAGAATATTCTTGTAGCCATGATTATAGAACATTCCAAAAAAACCAAGAGGCTTGTCACATAAGCAAATCAACCATAATAATAACTTAACAATTTACAACATATTAAATCGTTAATGGCAAATTGATGATTATAAATTTAGACAAGCATATGATCAAATTAGTTTACTTGTTTCATTATTAATGAAAAACTGATGCCAGCTGACCTTAAAAATGTTGTCCTTCTGTGGAGGTCTAGGGTTAGGCACCTCAAGCGGCAGTTTATTTCTTCATCTATTTATATATATTTTAAAAACCTCTTTACTTTGAAATGTCTATCTCCCTAGGAATATGCAAAGAAGTTGCAAGGGCATGCATTTTAGCTTTGTTTCTGTTGGCTCAAGAGGAATAAAAACACAGTCGACTTCTCAGCTTGAGTCTGTCTCCTGTGACTTTGCTGAACTCATTAGTTCCAGGAGTTCTTGGGTGCTTGGTGTGATTTTACTTTATGGTTCATTTTCATTTTGATTTAGAGTCCTTCGAATTTTCTAACATGACATTTGCAGAACTGAGGTGGATTTATTTCTTCTCTTCATTCTAACCAGGAAACATTACTTCTTTTTACACTTTCTTGAGTGAGGGTGGGGAGGATGGACAGCCTGATCTCATCTACCAACCCTATGCAGGGCCCGAACTCAGGACCTTGCACTTGCGAAACGGGCACAGCACCTCTGAGCTACATCCCCAAGAGCCAGGACCTCTCCGTGATTTCAGTCAGACTTCCCTGAACATGCCAGGTGTGGCCTATGCTGGCTGTGAACTCGTGGACCTGTGCCACCAGGTCCAGCACCTTCTTCTTGGTATCAGAAGGAAAACACTCAGGCTTTTACTACTAAGTCTGAGGCTAACAACAGAGCCTTGGAGATGCTTTAAGAAAGCTGAGAGGTCTCTGTTCCAGTGTAGTGAGTGACAGTTTTGTTTCTGAGCAGATGTTGAATTTGGTGAAATACTTTTTGCATCAACTGGTCTCGTTTGTTTTTTCTTTAACTCGTTGGTGCGATGAGCTGAAATGATTGTTGTCAAACTAGACTAGTATGTGTAACTAGAATGAACTCTTTTTTGTTATGGTGCTTATTTGTTCTTATACATTGTTGGATCTACTTTGCCAGTGTTTTGTTAAAATCTTTGGCTTCAAATTTATGAGAGATACTGAGCTTTGTTTTTGTGTGTGGTGTCTTTGTTTTGGAATCAAAATAATACTGACTTCACAAATTAAGTTTGAAAGCATTTCTTCCTGTTTCAGCTTCTGGACGAAGTTGTGTAAAACTGGTGTTCATTCTTTGAATAGTTGGTAAAAATCTCCAAAGTAACCACCTGTGCATGAAATACATCTTTTAACTATACATCTAATTATTTTTAAATTATAGAGTTATACAGGATATGTTTCGTCTTGGCTGCGACGGTGGTGTGTGGGTCTGAATAGGCACCAGCCCATTTCTGCTAAGCTGTTGAACTCCTGAGAGTTTGTAATAACCTCTTATTTTCATTAGAGGCTGCAGATCTGTTGTGTCCTACCTCATTTGGAATTTAGGAATTGTACCTTCTTTCTACTCATCTTTGTTTTGCTAGAGATTTTTCAATTAAATCTTTGTTTGAAAAACCAGGATTTGTTTCAACAGTTTTTTTCTTGTTTTCAGTTTTATTGGTTGCTATTCTTGTATTTTATTAATTATTTTCTCGGGACTTACACCCCTTTTCTTTTCCTTTTTTTCTCTTGTCTTCTCTTTTCTCTTCTTGCCTCCCACTCTTTCTCCAGGCCCTGTGGAATCCAGCACATCATGCATGCAAGAACTATACCAGTGGTCCACACCTCTAGCCTTCCTCTTTTTTCTAATTGCTTATCGCAGAAACATAAGTGATTGCTTTAAGACTTTTTCTTATTTATCATAGTGTGAAAAAGTCTCCTCTCATTACTGCTTTGGCTACGTACTAAATGTACATGTATTTCATTTTTATTTCACTCTACTTTTGAGATTTCCTCTTTGACCAATGAACTGCTTAAATGTATGCTTGTGGTTAGAGAGTGTTTGAACATTTTACTGTTGCTGATATCTAGTTTGAATCCATTCTAGTTAGAGAAACTCCTCTGTGTGACTTCGATTACTTTAAATTTGCTTTATAATCCAGGACAGCACTGGCAGAGGGTGCACACTCTGGTTTTGTAGTGAGGGGTATTCTGAACACGTCAACCAGCTCCTTCCTGTTGATTGAAGTTCAAATGTATTCTAGCTGATTTTCTTCCTCGTGGTTCCTTTTAAAAAGTCGTGTTTATTTTTATTAGTATATGCTTGCAACACATAATAATTACACTTATTTTGAGGCACTGGTATATATATTGTGTCTTGATCAGTTTTGATACCTCTCCCTGTTGCCCTGTTCTCCTCTCCACCTCCAGACAGCCTGCCTCCTCTTCTCATACCACTTCTCCTTTATCTTGCTATTTAAATTATTTGTACTGAGTTTCTCAAATAAGTAAAACCATGAAATGTGTAATCTGTGTCTGATTTATTTAACTTCACATTATTGTCTTAAAAACACCCATCTATTGTTCTAAAAATTTATCTTTCTTTATGACCAATACTGTGTTGCATGTTTTATATGTCGCATTTTCTTTATCAATTCCTCTGTTGATGGGCAATTGCAGTTTCCATAATTTGTCTTTAATGCCGCCATTAACTAGGCTATGTGTGGATCAACGTGAGGCGATGATTTAACTCTTCCAGGAGAATACAGACAGGGACAGTTGAGTCAAACAGAATTCTGTTTTTTAAAGGATTTTTAAAATCATCTTGATTTACACAGTGATTGTAGCGGTTTACCTTTATACCAACAATGTAGAAGACTTCCTTCCTTTCCACATCCTCTCCACCATTTGTTGTTTTTTGCGCTTTTGGTGACGCCAGTCTGACTGAGATAAGATGAAATCTCCGTGTTGTTTTGATTTTCATTTCTCTAGTGAAATGACTACTTTTTGACTTATTGATCATATGTACTTCTCTGCGTGACAAGAATCTGTTCGTTTCAATTGTCCATTTTTTGATGGGATCTTTTGTGTTTTGACAGAGTCTAATTTTTTGAGTTCTTTATATATTTTAGGTATTAATCCTCTTTTTGTAGTAGTTGGTAAAATTTTTCCCATTCTGTAGGTATTTTTGTTCGCTGTGTTATTTCCATCGATGTATAAAACCTACATTTGACATCATTCCATTTGTTGAAGCTTGGTATTGTTTCTTAAATGACTGAGATTCTGTCAAGGAAACCAGCTGGGTAATATGGCCATTTTAACAATGTTGGTTCTGTTAATCCAAGAACAGGGAATGTCTCTTATATCCTGTTAGATCAGAATATAATGAAACTGGAAATTACCACCTAAAGAAACTACAGAAATTATGCAAACACATGGAGATTAAGTAATACATGATCAATACGCCACAGAAAAAATTAGTAAAGAAATTCACCGTCCTTCCTAGAATCAAATGACAATGGTAGCACCACCTATTATGGCTTATGGAGCATGATGAAAGCAGTTCTTAGAGAGAAGGTTTTACCTGTGAGTTGGAAAACAGAGTGGACAGAACTAAAAAAAACCTGCTGGCAAGTATCTTTAATGGACATACGTACAAAAATCTTCAAGAAGACTTGTAAACAGAATGAAATGAATTAGTAAAGAGATCATCCATTATGACCAAATGGCTTCATACCAAGGATGCACAGATAGGAAAATGGACACAAATTAAATAAATAAGCAATGATGTCTCTCAAATTCTTAGAAAAACAAAAGCAATCCAAACCCCAAATTTGTACAAGGAATGAAACTATAAAAATCAGGACAGAAATCACTGAAATTGAGACTGGAAGAAAAAAAACAGTGAAAGGATCAATGAATCAAACAGTTCATTTTTGAAAGGATGAATAAGACTGAGAAACCCTTAGCTGAGCTTACTAAGAGTAGGAAAGAACCCTATCAAGTCAGCTAGAAATGGAAAAGATGAATTCACAGTAAACACTGCGGAAATTCAAGGGCTATTTAAAACTGAAGAATCTAGAAGAAATAAGTAAACTCCTAGACTCACGACTTACCAAAACAAGAAGATGTGAACCTCTAAACAGACCAACTGCAGCCAATGAAATTGAGTTAGCAAGAAAATTCCACCAATGAAGAAAAGCCCAGGATGGATATATTCACTACTGAATTCCCCCAGAACTTCAGAGAGAAATAAATGTCAGTTCCTTTCAAACTGCTCCATGAAATTGAAAGGGAAGCACTCCGCCAAACTCAATCTTTACAGCCACCACAAGTTACCCTAACTCTAAAGCTGGATAAATACTCAACAAAGAAAACCACAGGCCGATATCTTTGATGGGCACAGGCGCAAAGATTTTCAACAAGACTGTTAAACAGTGCAGCAAATCATTAAAAAGGTCACATATCCCGACCCAGTTGGCTGCATCTCAGAAATCTAAAGACATATCAACACAAACAAACATAGAACACCACATCCAGAGAAGCTAGGTCACCATCTAAGTAGATGCAGCCAAGCCCTTGGACAGGTCCCTATTGTATCATTTTCCATGACAAAATAGGTACAGGAGGACCTGACTTAGGACTGATGGGCTGTTTCTGACAAGCTCACAGACAACATCATACTAGTTGAAAAGGAACTGGAATCATTCAATCTAAAATCAAGAGCAAGGAAGAGTTCTGCTCTCAGCATTCTTACTCAGTGTAGTTCTCTGTGCTCTCACCAGAGCAGTCAGGCAGGGCGAGAAGTAAAAGGGATACAGATAAGAATGCAAGAAATCAAAGTGTCTTTATTTGCAAGTGACAAGATCCCTTACATACAGGACCTCAACAACCCACCAGACTTTTACAGTTAATAACATTCAGCAAAGTGGTAAGACACAAAATGGACCCACAAAAATCAATTCCATTCTTGTGTACAACAGTGAATCCAAGAAAGAAGTTAGGGAAACAACCTCGTTCCCAGCAGCCTCCAAAAAGGTAAACAATAAACACCTAGCAAGCAATCTATCCAAGGAGGCCCCAGACCTGATGCCCACATCAAGACTGCAGGGCGCCTGTCCTCCTGGGCTCCGGAACTCGGAACTCAGAGTGTTCTCTGAGGCTCAGTGACTCACTGAGGCATGATCAGTCATCAGTGAATGGGGTCTAAAAATTCCTACACTTCTTCAGTTCACATAAGACCTTTACATCACACCACACACCAAAGCATATTAATCCTTTATTTTCTGAGGGACAAGCCTCTCATTTTTTAGCTCTTTGTATCTTCTGCCAGTTTGAGTGAAGTAGCGAAATTTCAGAGGTGTCTAATATAATTCTTTAAAAAGCAAAGCAGAAGGACACTGATTTAAATATAAACTGAAGCAAAAAATATTCGTAGAAAAATCAAACGCTTATGTAGCTCTGGTTAATGATACTACTACTGCATAACAAGGAAAACAGCTCCAAGGCCTGCTGCCTGCAGATCTGGATGATCTGCTCTTTCCTGACGGGATGGAGAGGGGACCGGAAAGCACAGGGCTCCACAGAGTGGGCTGTCGTCACCCTTCGGGGACTGGTCATTCTCAGCCTGGTGCCCACCCAGGGCAGACTTCAGACATGAAGAAAGCAGGCACTGCGCAGCGACCGGCAGGAAATGGGGCGCCGACGCCTTGGGCTCCGCGCTTCAGCAGCCCAGGGCCGCAGCGCTCGAGGCTTCCAGCTGAATTCTCTGCAGAGTGGTGGCCTAGTGCACAACCCGAGGGAACCTTAATCTTGTCTTCCGGTGAAAAGCTACAGGAGTCTGTGAAGACGTGGAAGTCCGGGCTGTTGATTTCCCTGTACTATATTTTTAAACAAAATATTTTTCCAAGTTAAAAGCAAAGCAAAAGAACAACAACGGCTGAGAAAGGAAACCAAATAAAAAGGCAGTTACCATGGAGTCTCCGACATTAGGCTTGAAAAAGGAGCATTTTTCAGTTCTATGGAAAGAAAAGAAAAAAGCACGATAGAGAAACCGTTGTTAACGCGCCACTTTAAATCTGCCATTAAAACTGCAAACACAGGTTTGACAGTGGATTTTGTACTTTTACAGCTGCTCTTTGATAGTACAAGAGAAAAATTAATCCTTTACAGCCATGATTATCTGGGTGATAGCTTATTAAACATATCAAATTTGAAGTATTTAATGGCTATGTTAAGTTGTCCTTGAAAAAAATACATAATTTTATTTAAAAGAGACCTATTCAAGAAACACCTTTATAGGATAAATAATGATGCAGTTCATAATTAAACAAATATTAGTCTTTCAGGAAGTAGAAGCTAACAACATTTCCAGGGACTTGGGTACAACTTATTTTTCACTAGACATGAAGATGAAAATAAATTTATATTGCAAGTTTTATGAGCTCTTGGCTGAAGGTGAAGATTTACAAGTGGGTAGATCCTTGATACCATCAACATTCTTGGTTAACATTTCAACTGCCTGTCTGGGAATCGCCTTAGAATAAGTTCTATCATGCAGATAATCAGAAGTACGCTAATTAATAAGATCAAGTTACACTTCTCTTTATGAATGAGCCTTGCTCAATGTTTAGGACTTATGATAGCTTCTTTTTTTTTTTTTTTTTAATTTTGAAAGCGCAGCACTCTGCAGCAATGAATAAAATCTTGAGACAAAGGCAAGCAAGAGAGGCAGGTGCAGTTGGAGATATCCTGTAGAGGAAGTCACAGACACTCCTCATTTAACGACCACGCCACAGTCCTGCAACCAGACACTACTGAATTTGTCACCTCATGAGCTGTGTGTAAGAATGTACATTCTGATATTCAGGACAAAGAAATGGCCGAAGGAAACTCCAGCTCAGTGACTGCTTTTATTTGTGTGACCCTTGCATGTAGTGCGGTAATGGATCACAGAACATAAAACTACAGCACCGTACTGTAAAAGCAGCAGAAATCACAACACCCTGCAAACAAGGTGTGCTGCACAAGAGACCCTGAGGCTCTATCGCCCAGACATACGGAACTGTAAAGAGAGGGCAAAGAAGACCAGTCATAAGTCTAGAAGTTGTTAAACTGGTAGGCTGTTAAACAAGGAATGCCTGTAAATGCATGGCGCCATTTTTGAGACAGGTTTGTATCTGTAAGATAGTTCAATTTCTTGTACGTCAGTATCAATATTAAAAAATAAATTATTCTCAAGATGACTTTTCACAGAAGAAGAATATACTCCAGTTTCTCAGAATCGTAATGAACATGTCGTTTCCTTTCTGGAGAGAAATGGAAAGTGATGCCGAAGCCAGCGGCTTTCTCCTCTGTCCAGGAAGATGGAACAATTGCTCTATGCTGTCTGCTTTTGGTCTCCCTGCTCCTCCAGCCTCCTCCTCCCTTTCCCTTCTTCTCCCTGCTCTCTCTCAACCCTTCTGCCCCGTCATAGTTTCCAACAACACCGAACCCAAGGATGGCGCCTGTGGGTGGCAGGAGGCAGGACGGCAGGTGAGGTGGACGTGTTCCCACTGTGTGCGACTGGCTGACCCACCCCGCAGACCACTGTGGGTCTGGGGAACGCGCTTCCTCCTTCCTGTTCCACAGGGCCCAAGGATCTGCTGAGCCAACTCAGTAACATCGAGACAGAACTGACTCTAACATCTGAATTTGGTGGAGATGCAACTCAGTGCAGAGCGAGTGCCAGTTCCCAAGACGCTGCATGTAGACTGCTGCTGCTCTCATCAACTGGGTGGTGCTGTCAGCCTTAAAAGAAATGTTAAATGTTTACAATATCATTTTCACTTCAGTAAATATTTGCAAAGCTTTTCACTTCTTGTAAGGTATTTTATCAAGTCTCTGGAGTTAACGCTTTAGCTCTATATTTGCACACCTTCTGAAGTGAAGAAACAGTCACATTGTCAGTATGGCTTTTGTTTTACAATTTGATACTTCTTAATTAAAAAGTGGGGAATAGTCTATTTTAGTGACTGGTTATTAAGCGGACTGGATTTGGAGTGGGATATCCAAGAGGCTCATTAACTGGCTCAGATGTTCAAAACATTAAGGAAATAATTAGGTATTAAACAGAATAAAATCATGTTTTAGTGGTAGTTTTGTTCTACTACTGTCATAGAAATCAGGTCAAATGGATTTCTCAAAACCTTTACATTTTCAACTTGTTTTGGTATGCTTCTATTCTGATTCACTGCTATTGCTCTTTGATATCTGTAGGTGTTAGAATTTAAATGGTTTATGGAGTCATAGAAAACAGCAGTGAAGAAGAGGACTCGGGCTATCAGGTCCTACTGCGTCACCACCATGTTCAGTGAATAGCCTGCCATTTAAAATGCCTATCCCTGTTACTTCAGGTAAATCTACTCAGGATACAAAATCAACATTAAAAGTATCAGTAGCTTTTCTATCCAGTGATAATGAACTACGAGAGAGAAATTGGGAAAAAACTTCATTTGTGGTAGATTTAAAAACTCCTTGGATTAACCAAGGAGGTGAAAAACCTCTACTATGAAAACTGAAGAAAACTGACCCTGGGAAGCACCCTGCCTCTTTGGCAAACCTGCCGGGAAACTGATATTAATGTGCAGAAGAATGATTCAAGAGACCCAGGTCTTCTCTTCCAAAGAAATCAACTCAAAGTGACTTAAGGCTTAAGGATAAGCCCTGAAACTTTATTTATGAAGCAAGGATCAAACTCGGGATCTTGTACCGGTGAGGCAGATGCCAAAACCACTGAGCTAAATCCCCAGCCTAGGACCTGAACTTTCAAACTGCTAAAGAATCCCAGGGGAAACACTGGAAGCCATAGGGACAGGCCAGGACTTCCTGAGCAGGACTCCGAAGGCAAGGAGATAGCAAGAAGCAACAAATGAAGCTAGGTCAAGTTAAAACATTTCTACTCAGCAAAGGAAGCAACCAACACAGTGAAGAGACTATCTCCATAGTGGAAGAAAATATTTTCCAACTAATCTTCTGACAAAGGACTAATACCTAGAGAAGAAAATATATGGAAAACAAAATAAAAAGAAATTAAATAGTTCAATTGATGAATGGGCCAATGAAATGAACACTTCCCTCAAAAGCAGTACAAATGACCAATAAATACATGAGAAAATATTCAATGTCTTTAGCCACTAAAAAATGCAATCGGAGTGCTCTGAGACTCCATCTGAGCCCATCCACAGCTGTCACCCAGAACACTGGAAACAACCAATGCTGATGAGGATGCGGCAAAAGGGAGCTTCTGCCCTGCAAAGGGGATTCAAATTGGTTCTGAGGCTGCAGAAGTCAGTATGGAGGTCTGTCCAGACCCTGGCAAGAGCCTCTGTCTGACCCGGCTGGTACACACCAAGGACCTCAAGCCAGCACCCTGCGAGGACAGCAGAGTGCACACGGACACCAGGGCACAATGCACAGTAAACAAGACACAGAGCCAGGGTAGGTGCCCAGCAGCGATGGAAAGATCAAGATGACGAGAGGTCTGCACAGACACAATGGCGAACTAGTCAGCCATACAGAAGAGTGAAATCTGGGCACGTGAGGAGCAGTTAGATCTGAGATCATCGTGCTCAGCAAAGCAGACGAGACTCCCGAAGACAAAGATCCCATGTTCTGCTTCATGTGTGAATCTAAAAGGATGACAAACAAGTGGGAGGGGGACCACCGGGACACCAGAGAGGGAGGAGGGGAGAGTCACGGGGATGGATATGGTCAAAATAAGCCGTGTGCATCGGGAACAACAGAGAAGGAGACATACGTCCTCCCAGGGCCTTCCCTGCCGCAGACTCGCCCCTAGAGCGGGGCGCCGGGGTCTTGCCCATCCTTGGACCTATATTTCCTTGCACATGCTCACAAGAAACCACACATTTTCTAGCAGATAAGCAAAGCATTTTAAAAACTGTTCTTTGGTAGGAGAAGGGCCTTCTTCCCAGATCTAGGCTGTGTTTTCCAAATTGTGTCAGAATGTTACTGGAACCACATATTTTCGTCTTTCGGGCTGGGAACCTGGAGCAGGTGCTGCTCCCGGTGGGACTTGGGGAGGTGGCTGGATCATGGGGTGTGACACCCACTGGAGAAAGAGTCTACTTACGAGTTTATAGCTGGGTGTGAGGTTGAGAGGTGGAGCCGGGGAGGAGGTGGCTACCGGGGTGTGGCCTGGAAAGCTTATCTCCCTCTCCCCCTATCGCTCTCTGTTTCCTGCCTTCTCTGCCATGAGCTGTTTCTCCTCTGTGATGCCCCTCTACCAGGCTAGCCTGCCTCCGAGCCAGCCATGCCTATAGACTGAAACCACTGCAGACTGTGAGTTGAAATCAACCTCTCCTCCCTGAGCTGTGGGTGTCGGGTGTTGTCTTAGCCATGAGAAAATGAGGCAAGCATGCCAGCCCATCTCTGTTAGAGAAGGACAGGAGAGCTCACAGCGCCGTCTGTCAGTGGCACCCTCACCTGCAGGTGGCTGTGAAGCTGAGTCTGGACGGTTCTTGACTGACGAGGGCTCTTCAGCAAGACTGAGTTTGACTGCCATTTTTGTCTCTGCTATCATGATGTTGTACATTTGGGTATCAGGGAAGGTCTTTGTGCTGTGATGTCACATTGGAAAGAAGACAGAATCCAGTCATTGTGCTTATAGAAAAAGTAAAAGAAGATAGTAACTAAATTGGACCAAAGCAAGGAGCTCAACTGTCAAGCGAGGTGGTAGGGAGAGTATGGACTGCGCACTGCCGTGAGGAACGCAGAGCACTGCTTCCGGCCTGACGAGCACGAGTTTCCGGACATGTCTGAGCCATGCTGCAGCGAACTAAGATACATCAGTTATCCAAAGCACCAGTGTTTTCTTTGCCTCTAAGTTTTATAAAAATGCCAGTAATTAAACTCTTATGTCATGTCTTAACAATAACCATAGTCCTATGAGACCAGATCCTCATTTCTTAACATTTCTTTCATCTATTTGGATAGATTTAGCAATGTTTACAGCCTTCAATTTCATGTCTGGTATGTCACAGGCAATATTTATATCTCAGAAACTAGCCACCCTTCACCCATGTGCAAGTAGTTCTTTCCTATGCTCCCCTAAAGGAACTGGCTCCCATTGAGTAAGAAACCCAAGCAGTTGCAGTCATTTCTGCAATGATAAATGCTGCTTTAGTAATTTCATGTTATACCTGTGGTATTTCTGTGCCTTTCAGCTTATGAAATAAGTTTTTCTTTAGATGTTGAATTGCGACATCATCTTTTTGACAATGTTGTTAAATAGCAAGTAGATTGTTACGTCTCATACCAACAAAATCAATCACTCGGTACTATGATGAAAACATGAACAGCTGTGACCATGTTGCTTAGTCAAAGGAAATGACCACTGCCACATGACTGCTTCCAGCTAGCAGTAATCTAAGATTCAGTTGACTATTAGATGCAACCTAATATCAAACATATTAAAATGTGATAAACATATGTGTCTTAGAAATGATGAAATTAGATAGCTTCTGTGAGGAAGTGAGGTCTGCAGTCCAAAAAGTTCGGAAACCTTGGGTCCGCCACAGTTATGCAAGTTTCTTTTGATGTTGGACTTCAGAGACTTTAATATGCTAATAAGGATTATGAGTCTTGTAGAGGAACAGTGTTTGGCAAAATCAATTGCCCATAAATATTCTCTTCAATTTCATCTTTTTGGACCATGGACTTGAAAAAAAAATGACCTGGAATATGCCAATACAGAGAAACTAAAGCTAAGAGCTGGAAGGATATCAAGGAAAGAGTTTTGAACAAAGATATTTAGTAAGGCAGTCAAGAAGGATAAAGACCTAAAAGCGGGCCAGTGGGCGTGTGTGGGAGTCTTTGTGGAGGTGCTGCAGTGTTGCTAGAAGGTGCTGCAGAGGTGAGCGGCCAGGCAGACGAGCAGGGCACTGGTTAGGAGACATGGGCTGTCATTCCAGGCCCAGCCTCACCTGGCCCTCACATGCCAAGACTGCACTGGGCAAAGGGTGCCAGGCTGTGTGTCAGGCTGCCCGAGGGGTAGGCCAGGTGTTGAGGAGAGCTCCAGTCTCAGACCCGCTGTACCCGGCACTCCCCTGTTTCTGCTCTGCCCACAGTTCCAGCTTGCAGCCACGTTGGCCAGTCCGCCTTCCTCCTTAAAGATGTCACTGAGCAAGATGCCACGAAGGACTGTGGTAAGGAAACCGATTCGTGAGTGGGGGAGGGTGATGGTGGGCTGTGGGCTGCATGGAAGCACTGGATTTCCAAGTAGGGGCTTGTTGGAGGCAACACAGGCCTCAGAGATAGTTATTATGTAAAACCTTACAGCTATTATCTATTGGACCTTAGAGCTATTAGCTATGGAGACAGTTAAGTGAAGACTAAGTCAATAGCCAGAATGTCTGGGGCAGAGACATTCTGGTACAAGTGTGAATGGTAATAAACACTGACAATTTGTCGATGTGGTTCAGGTTCTGTCCTGGCACCTCGAAAAACTATTATCAGTTAAAAATTAAATGACAGAAAAGGAGTTAATGATAAGAGTTTTTCCTTCTTTGTACAGGCTCGTTAAACATATTTCTTTTATATCTGCAAGAAGTTATTTTTAGGTTTCAGAAGCACTATGAACAGCATTCACAGTGAATGGATTAGTGGAGGGAACTTCGAGTAGTAAGATGAGGTATGCTGCTGATCCACTGGGTCCCCGAGACCCCAGGACATAATCTTTTGAAAAGAAAAACAGGTAAGTTGGGAGGAGGAGGAGAAGGAGAAGGAAAGCAGGCAGGGGGGATCCAACCTGGAGAGTGGACAAAGCACCAGTCACTGTCCCGAGAAATGGTCACGCCGAGTTTACCAGCACAAGCGTGTGACACTCAGCCTCAATGCTTCTGTTGAGATCCTCAGACAGAGAACCCAGGTCTCTGCCTCACAGAACAGAGGCCACGAAGGGTGGTGCAGCTGCCTCGCGGCACTGGGTCAGCCTGAGCGTGACTGTGCGTGGCCGGTGAGCTGGGGCCGGGCCCCGTGCCAGGGAGCCCCCTGAGCTCCACACAGGCACCATCTCCTGCCCCAATCCTGGCCCTGTCCTTGTGCCCCATCTCGGGCACCCCATGAGCTCATCTCACTTGTGACCTGCTGGACAGTGAACCTAGAGTCACAGTTAGAGTTTTGCCCCAAATAAGGTGCTGAGACGAGGCTCTGCAGTCTCCTCTGCACCACCGACGTGCCGTTGGCTCGAGGTGGATCTTTCCTGGGTGGCTGTGTGGCCTTCCTTTCTGACCTTTCATTTCTAGCTCGTTGCCGTAACGTGGAGGAGTCTGAGCGCGGGAGATGCTACTGTGTTGGTAATTTGCATCTGGCGTTCACGTCCTTGTTGAGAGTGCAGCTCTCTGGCCCTAGGAACGTGTATTCGCGTAGTCCATGGAGAGACCTTCCCAGAGCTGTGGTGGGGGAAGTGTAACTCGCTCTCACGCAGAAGTCCAAGCCCGAGAGAGACAATGCATTTATTTAAGAACAAAGTACCATTAGTGGTCATCTCTTGCACCTGCACTTTATATATGTATCGTTTATAATTCAGTCTCCTTGCTGGTTTGACTTGGGCAGCGAAGCTTTTTGGATATTAATATCAACTGCCATTGGGTAATATCTTTCACTGTATGCCCCCTGCCAGAAAATCCTGAAAAGTGATCAAGAAAATTGCTTTGGGTTGAGACTAGTAAGTAAAAGAAATACCACTTTAATTTCTCCATCAGAAGATCTCTGCTGATATTTTAATTTGAGTATGAAGTAAGTGTACAAAGGGAGGAGAAGAATGTGGTAAAAGTCCAAGCGTGCTTATTAATATTCAACAAGAAGTATTTCACCCAGCCCTTCTAGCATTATGAGGCACCAAGGAAGCTTTGTACACCGTATTAAAGTATCTGTGCTCACTGAGGTATATGAATTTACATTTTTATCATAT
Organism: Petromus typicus; assembly: GCA_004026965.1. Lineage (NCBI taxonomy): Eukaryota > Metazoa > Chordata > Mammalia > Rodentia > Petromuridae > Petromus > Petromus typicus. Next base: position 33,420 of record PVIR01003850.1, on the reverse strand, counting down.
ATGATACAGATAGTATTTTTGACCTAATTATTGAAATTTAAGGACTTCTCCTTAGGAAATAATACTGAATAAAGATAAATAATTAAATTGAGAGATTTCATCACAACATAATTTGTTTTAAAAATTGGAGTATAACCAATATAATGAAGAATAAATGAAGATTTGAACACATTTGAGACATATTTTTCATAGGAAAAAGAAGAACAGCACGAGTGAATTTAAGGTAAAAAATGACAATATAAAACACCACATGGTACACCCTGAATATCATAAAATTTTAAAGGAAGTAAGTGTAAAAATCTCAATAGCTATTATCTCTGGGTCATAGAAGTCTGAGTAGTTTCTAGTTTTTTTCTTTTTTATATTGTATTATAGAATTAACGTTAATTTTTTCTAAAATATTTCTAAAAATAGAGGAAAATGCAAATATTAAAACATGGCATCTATGAGATTTTTTAAAATGTATTTCATATGGATAATAAAAAGTTGAGAAGTGTTAAGATTCACTTTATCAACAAATACATGTGAACAAAATTTATGCCAAGAGTTAAAACTGCCTTTTGAATGTCACTTGTGTGAGACTAGTCTCTGCCTTCTGGATCCTCTCACTAGCAAAAGTTACTTCCAAGGAGGTGAATTCAACTAAAACTAAATACAACACAAACGTAACTAAAAATTTATTGCACCGAGCCATCATGAAAAGTTTACCCCACAACTTAAAATTAGTAGTTTAGCTCCTCAACACGAGGCAGCGGAAATGAGAATGCATTCAAAATTTCAAGCTCGGTGCTAAGGAGTCAGTTGTCATGTACCTCATAGCCTTGGTGCCACTGCTAGAATATATCACCTTCTGAAAATAGTCTGCAAGATGTTCACCTTCTGTGAGGTGGCTGCACTTGCCCTAGCAACGCGCCGCTCCCTCCCTCTCCCTGGGGCTGCGCAGGAGGCTCCGCCAGGGACAGGCACCCAGACCCTCCCTGCAGGAGCCGCCTCAGGTCTCAGAGGGCTGCCACAGCCTCATCAGGTCTTTAGGACAGCGTGAGCCGGTGCGATGTGTCCCTGAAGACGTGGACTGGGTGACATGTTAACACGGCCTGGAGAGGCCCAGCTCCTCCAGGAGCCACCCGCCGGACAGTGTCGGTGAACAGACTCAGACTCGAGAAACGGCTGTTCCACACACTGCGCTCCTTCTAACATCTGGCCAGTCATCCTGCAGAGGTGTCCCAGGTAAGAAGTGCCGCGGAATCAGCAGAAATGTGTGCTCTGCTGACTGACTCCCTCCATGCTCATTTCTGCATTCTTATGAGCGAGGTACTCAGACAGACCCCATCAAACACAGCAAAACTGAGGTACTGAAACGTACAAGAATATTAGAATAATGGCCACGTGACAGGAAAAGAAGGAACCTGAGGAGGCTGAGGAGGCAGACAAGGACGCAGACCATGGCCTCAGTGGACCCTGGCACTGGCACCTGACCGTGCAGGGTCCCCCGCCTCAGTCCAGGTCAGCACAGCACTCTCCCAGACACGGACAGCAGGACCACGCTGCAGCTCTGAAGAGAGTGCAGCTTCTCCCTGAGGACTCCAGCCCACAAGCCCGGACCGATGGAAGAGGAGCAGCAATTTGTAGTGAGGCCATAGTCTCAGGTGAAACACATCGGACACAAGGTTAAATATCACATGATTTCTCTCACATGAGAAGCCAGAGTGTGCATACAGCACAAAGTACACGATGGGTCACACGAAGCCAGGAGGTAGATCTCTCTAGCAAGCGAAGGGCGCCACGGGACGGAAGAGAGGCAGGAGGGACAGTGAGAAGGGAACCGAGGCACGTGTGTGGCGCCAACTCCACACGAGGACTGTAACCATTATGCATTGCAAACAAGCATTAAAAATTTTATAAAAGTCTACCCCACAAATTTAGAAAAAAGTAAAGCAACATGTAAATGTAAAACTTGAGTTTAAAAATCTCTCAGGTTGAGAATACCATAAGACAGTACAGAAGCAAATAGACATAAATTTTAAATTTTGGGTTTAGATTTTTCCACAGATAACTTATACAGTCAAATATATGAAGAAATGATCTTTCATGAGAGAGTCAGTAGAAACAACAATGAACAGAATTAACCAAAGATACAGAACAGTAAGTATGCAAATTTATACAAGATAATCTGGAAAGGGAGGAGAAGGTATACTGTAGATACAATAAAATATGAAAACTGAAGAAGGAGATTTGAAAATGTCAAAATAAACTAGAAATAAACAATAAATGTATAACACAATGAATGAGACACTATACAAAAAAAGTTTGTAAACTCCTTGCTCACTTATGACATATTAAATAATTTGAACTCTTCAACATATCAGAGACAAGGGATTCTATGGCTTTTTAAATACATGTGCTTGAAATCATTAAAAATATAATCATCTCAGATGACTGTGTCAAAAATAGGAAGGAAATGGAAACCTAGAGCAGTGAGGAAGATATCTGTAGTGGATTCTAAGGCATCTCCAGTTCCACAGTGCCAACCACCAAGCTATGGTCTTCTGCTCACACAGATGTACACGAACAGGACAATGGCAGTGTTGGCGTAAAGGGGCCAGGCATGTAATTCAAGGTATATAGAGTTCGATAATAGGTAAACTGGAAACATAGCATTTAAGGATGCATGTTTAGCCGGGCATGGTAGACCACCCTGATTCCCAGTGTTCTGGGAGGCTGAAGGAGAAGGTCTAAAAGGTCTAGCCCAGCTTGCGTGACTTAGTGATCTAGTGCAGTTGTGTCTCAAGATAAGAAAGAGCTCGGGGTTTCATTCAGTGCAAAGTCTCTGGCTTTAATCCTAGAAAGACACACACACACACACACACACACACACACACACACGCACACATAGAGGAATGTGCACTTAGTGTATTTAAGTTGTTGCAGGAGGGGTGACTGAAGAAGCTCACAATGAGCAGACATTGCTCTAGGGTGCTGGTGGCCTTCTATTTCTTTCTGTCTCTCTCTATATCTCTTTTGTTTTTAGACAGGGTCTTGCTTTATAGTTCAGATTGGTCCTATACTGCGTATCAAACTCAGCAATCCTCCGCCTCTGCCTCTTGAGTGCTGGGATTACATGTGTGAGCCTCCACACCTGGCAGGGTGGTGTGTGGTACTGATTGCTGGCTCACCACGCCCAGCACTGTTGTATGTGGTTAGCGGGGATTGAGCTCCTGGACCTTGTGCTTACAAGGCAGGTGCCAGAACCACTGAGCTAAATCCCTGGCCTGATATTCTATTTCTCACCTGAGATTGGAGTTTGTGGAGTAAGTTTTCAAGTTTCCTATCATAGACATACATTTTTATATGTATATTTTCATTCCTGATAATAAAAGGTTAATAAAGAAAGCTATGCTAGTTTAATGGTACACTAGATAGTGCTTCAGGAAAAAAATCTGGAAAAGATAAATCTAAAACTTGGAAGAAAGTTCAAAACATATGTAGTTCCTCATCCCTCTAAAACAGAAAATTGTTTAGCAATATTTAAAGAAATAACACTTGAAAAATTTCCAGAATTTTATTATAATTCTTAGATTCAGGAATGCAAGTAAATGATGAACTATGTAAATGAAAAGAAAGCCACACCAAAAAAATTTTTTTTTAAGTAAATCTATATGATTCTGAATCTAAAGAAATATATACAGAAAGCCAGAGAGGAGACAAATTAATAATGCATGACAGTGATGACAAATGACTTTTCAATAGCACCAGTGAAAGTCAAACATCAGTGGCATAATTCATGCCAACTAGAGTTCATACCAGTGAAGCAGTATGTCCAGAATAAGAACACAATAAGCATAATTTTAATTCAAAACCCAAAGTCAATACTATTTATTATAAGTAGACTTGAGGTAGGAAATGTGGTTCCTGAGAAGAAAAACAATCCTCATAAAGAAAATCTCATGCAGGAAGTGGTGAGTAGAGGCTTCTGATAAGCAATAAGAAGAAATGACTTTATGAGACAGTAGTGTTGTCTACGGAGTAGGGTCAGAAACCAAGAACAACCTGGAAATGCTAGATGGTAATCATAAACTGAGGAGCAGCTGAGAGGTTAGTGCTGTCAAGCTGTGTATTATTCCGTGCATAGAGGAGGAAGGCGCTAATTTTAGGTTTCAGGAAATTAATATATATAAATGGCAGATATAAATGGCAGAATATCTTGGGTAGTCATTATGGTTATGAAGACAGGTCATAGAATATGCAAGCTCTCACTGAGAAATAAAAGGAAGGTCAAGGAACTTTCAAGGAAGCCCAGGGCAGGAAAGAGAAAAAGATAGCAACAAAGAGGCCACATCAAACCTGCTCAGGGAAGTGGGCGTGGTGGCTGTGAAGAGGAACCCCAGTCTCCACCAATAGGAAGGACCAGGGCTCAGCTCGGCGCACAGAGCCTGTCAGACCGGACGGCAAGACACGGTCCCGCTCTCAGGAGGAGCACTTTCCTTCGTGACTGCTGCCCCTGAGGCGGAGGCAGGAGAACAGCTCAGCTGGTGGCTTAACGGCAGACCCACCAGATCTGGACGTCGGGGAACTTCGCTGGAACCACGAACTGTTGCAATTAAACTCACGACTAGGACCGTGTGACATTGACGTGACCGAGCTGTGTGAGGACGACTTGCCACATACCCAACCCTGAGGTGAATTGTGCGCTTCAGTCTGCAAAGTCGCCAGATGGTGAGGACAAAAGCGGGACCCAATGCATGTTTTCTGTTCTTGTGTTTAGAGCAGTGTTGAACACACTGCAGTAACACCCAGGGCTTGGCGAGCATGTGGGAACGTTTGAAGACTGACAAGTAGCAGGGCATGAGGTGACTCTGAATACGGTAGAAGCACTTTGGTCCCGATCATCTCCCTGACTGTAAGTCAGTCATATATATTTTGAAGCTTATGAATACATTTCTACATAACCTATGCATACAAATCATATTGGAACTTAGGAAAATCTTGAATTCTACAGAGGTGAAAACTATAGTTTGCAAGACTATGGGGTGGGGTGGACAGCAAGATGCCCTTGGAACGAAGTCAGGTGAGATCACCACGCATCTACGGTCAGCGGCTAAGTCCTGTGGACTGTCACAAGGGCACAGTTCTGTCGAGGTATCTCCCACATGGGAGGGACTAGATTTTGGAAAAGTGTGGATTTTAGGAAGCATATTCTTGCCACAGTGTGGAGAGTGGATAGGAGTACATTTGAAACCAAATAGCAAGATTAGGTCATTGTCGTTGGGAAGGAGAGGGCAGTGTTCTGGGTGAGGGGACGGCGGGAAGCAGATGAAGAAGATTCGGAGACAGGAGCACCGGAAGCTGGCCAGCCGATGGACATATAGGTGAGGAGGAAGAAACAAGAACTCGAGTGGCACAGTGGACGGGGACCCTGTGGCCAGGAGGAGGGAGCACAGGGGATGCAGTGGTGGGCAGCCATGTGTAGGAATCGCTGCGGATGCCAGGGGAATGGGCGATTTCTCAGGAAGGTCAGAGAAGAGGCCTAGGGCCACACTGACGAACAGGTTGGGTGGAAGACTTGAAAACGAGACTGCAGGGAGGACTCAGCAAGGGAGCTTGGAAACCAGCCTGGTGTGTTGTCATGGAAACGAATGAGGACCATTTCCCAGCATCCACGAATAAACAATAATAACAGATAAGAGGCCAAGTGGAAGAGATCCCTTGGACTAGCACCACCAAGAGCTCTCTGGTGACTGTGGCAACACCATATTTTCTGCAGAGTTGAGAAGCCACCGGGACAGTGAGTGTCTAGCTCCTATCCAGATCAGCTGGGGAGGAACCCTGAAATACTGCTATGTTAATAATGATGTGAATATTCAGATATCATTTAAAAACCTGATTGGAGAGCACTTAGAGCATCTAAATTTTAGACAGGAAAGGCAGAAGCAGAGGCTGAGGGGTCCCTGTAGGTTTCTGAGTTTAGGGAACTTTTCTATTTGTGATGATCAGGAGAAACTTCAAAGCAACTGAAGTGCAAATGTGGTGGTTGAACGGACAGCATGAAGCGGTGGGGACAGGAGGCCGAGGAGGCACTGGATTTGAGCAGGCAAGAAGGGAAAGGATTTTGTGTACACATGGACAAATGAGCAGTCAAAAACTGCCTCTGTCAACTAAGACAGTACAAAAACAATATACAGTAACGTTCATTGTTACAACTTTTATATTTAGAGTACGTGAAATATTTTCATCTTGAATTTGCTACTCTTTAGTTCTTTGGAACAAAACTTGGGCCATGTGGCCTTGAACTCATTAGCTGAAGGCACAGTTGGGCTACAGCGAAGTCTGGTGTGATTATATTACCAAGAGACCAAATTATAAACATGTAATCGAATGAATTCCCTTGGAGTATATTTCTTTGCTATGGTGGCACTTTCAAAACAAATGGCACATTGGAAACAAGTTTCTTAGTAATATCTGGTTCTCTTCCTTTGTGTCCCAGGAACACACGCCTAAGTGGCCATTACTCCATTTCACCGGTAGTCATTTCACTTCACTCGGTTAATCACGGATGGCCCAGATGAACGTCTTGCCTGCAGCTTTATTTAGCACATCTCCTAGGATGACTGAAGTGTCGGAACATCCCAGGTACACTGCTGGAGGCACCAGATGTGCTGGCGGAGTGTGGCCCCAAAACATCTGGAACATTATTCAGTACGAAAGGGAGTGAACGTGTTTATAGAAGATGTTCACATCTTCTCAGATCAGGGCCTGGCAAGCATTTCGGACCCAGACACTTTCCATCAGGTGTTTTTCTATAGAACTTTGATGGAATTACAGTTTGTGGAGTAGATTCTTCAATTGACAGGAAAGACTAACGTTTTTGGAGGCTGGCTTATGCATATTGTACCAAATAAGGGGTGATGAAGAAGTTCTAAGAAACTACTGTCTGGTTAGGAAAATTATATAGGTTGTTTTTCTATTTTCTTAAGGATTTGTGGGAGGAAAAAGCATTACCAATCTCTGAGGAAAAAAGAGGGTGAAGGTCAAGTTCCTGTCGGCTCACCGCGCTCCCTCGCGCTGTGTGGATGCCCCACCCTCCCCACACCGCTGTTTCTGTTTCTTGTGGACAGCAGTCTTCGTGAGGTAAATATTCTGTCTCATTTTGCTGCGAGGAAACTACTAACCAGTAATTGGAGAGATCTGGAGCCTCCTCTGGAGCTAATCACCAGGAGAGTTGGCTCAAATGTGCAAATCCACTTTCAGTTTGTGGAAATATCTGTTCTCCTTTCACACGATGCCCAGAGAAACTGCCTATTTTAACCACGTTATGTATGAATTTTTGGATAAAAATAAAATAACTGGTTTAATTTTATTGTAATGGAAGGTAGGAGAGGGATCTGAGAGTCGATCTCTGCTGGGGCTTCACCTCGCTCTCCTTCGCGGATGCGTGTCCAGCAGAGCGCGGGGCGGGGCAGTGTGGAGGCCGCGCACTGTGACCAGAGCCGGGCGTGCAGGGAGGTGCCCGTCCCTGTTGGTCGCACGCTCAGTCACGCCGTTCCCTGGGCACTTCCTGCAGATTTGCTTCTCTGCATTTTAAAAAATCAGTGTAAATTTTGGCTTCACTAACATAGGAAGGAAGAGCCAGCTGAGGAGGCTCCCTCTGGATGACTTGACATCAGGAACTGTCAGGTGAAAGGATGGCGCATTAGAGCCTGACCCGGGGTCGGTGCTCCCACATCCTGGGAGCAGGGCGCGGTGGAAAGTCCCCGTGGCCAGCGCCCCACACTGTGCTCAGGCTCCGCGTCGCCTCTGCCCTCCTCAGTGGACAGACCTCGGGGAGGATGCGCCGGACTCGACACGAAGGTGCTGTGAGCTCGATCACACAAAATGGGTAGTTTACGATTGCACTCACTAATCCGTATGTTTTACTAAAGGAGACCACAGTGCAGATCAAGGGAGCGCATGCGCAGTGTGTTGAATGGTAATTTCTAGAGAGGAATTCGGGCACTTGTGGGAGGCCATGGTGGCGTAGCAGTGTGACTTCAGTGGGTGAGCAGGGAGCCCCTGGAGAAGGAACACTTACCGCAGGACACGTCCCAGGAGTGCTCTGGCACAGAGGACCTGGCACAGGGCTGGACTGAGATGTTCAGCCTGTCCCAGGGATGCCTGCCCTGCGGCTGGAGTGACGCAGAGTCTGAAGTGATCGGGAGGATCCGCTCCGCAAACCAGGGAAGCTGCTTCCTCCATTTCCAGAGAAGCCGTTAGACTGAGTGCCCACGTTCGCCTGGGGAGAGGAAGAGGGAAAGCGCTGAGGAGAGGGCACCGGCCCCACCTTCAAGGAGAGCTCCAGGCCTCGCGGCCACAGCGCCGGCTGCTCTGCCCACCCGGCCTGCGCCCCAGGAGGAGGAAGTGTGTCTGACTGCATCTGAAGGCTGTCTGCTGCAGCCGCGGTGGAAAGAGGCGAGAGTGTGGGCGGTGCTGGCCTCACGCCGCAAGGGCCGGGGGCAGGAGCCCTGCAGGCCGCTCCAAAGTGGCGGGCGTGCGGGGCACTGGATCGCTTCCTCACACAGGCGAGGGAAGAGAGCAGGGCTGAGGACTGGGAGCAGTGCGACTTCACAGAGCAGGAGCAGGCTCTCCCCCTGCGCCCACTCCTCCCAGCGCCTCGGGAGACGCCTGTTCCCGGCTGCTGCTCTGCGGTGCTTTGCCCACCAGTCAGCCCACCTCAGAAACACAGAAGCCACTCCACAAGCCTCCAGAGCTAGTGGCGCTTTGTTTGTTTAGGACAAATGAGCAAGACATTTTGTGCTCCCGTTCTGCCTCCTCTGAATGCAAATGAAAAGACTGGGGACCACATACAGAACGTTCTACGGCACTAATTTGAGTTCTAAAAAAGTATCTTCCCAAGAAGTAGAATTCTTTGACATCTTTAAAAACATCTGACAAAATGAAAGGAGAATATCATTTCCTTTTTCTTCATAGACATAAGTACAACACAATAAACTGAGAATTCCCTTCAAAACCTTTGTAAGAAAAAATAAAAAACTATTATGCAAGTGTCACTTAGAGTTGAAAGCGCGCAGTGAGTACCTTTGGCTTCTACTTTCTGACCAGCGGAAGATTCTGGAGACACCCTGACGAGCTCAGCTGTGAGCAGCTCCGCGCAGGCAGAGGCGGGAGGTCAAGCAGGCCCTCCAGATTTTTGGCAGACATGTGTGCTGTGTTTCGCAGACGCGAGTGGTTGGTAGCTCCCTGACACGCGCGTCGGAACGTCGGTCTCCGCTCTTAGACAGGGTGGTCCTGAATCCCGAGCCCCCGAGCCTGGCCCGTGCCTCCCTCCCCGGCTCTCTCTGGAAGAGGGGAGCGGCCTTCTCCGCACGCTGCTGGCGTCCGTCCTCAGCGCATGCCCTGCGTCTTCTCCGCCCCACCCACGCCCGGGTCCCGCACCTCCACGTGGCTCCTTCTGTGGCTTACCCTATTGCTGGGAAGTCTGTGATTTAGGGGTGGAGTAGAATAGTGTTTTCCTAAAATCACTCTTAGCTCTTCAGAATTCGATAACTAAATAAGTCTTGCAATACAATCAATTCTTGAAAACTTTTTTATGACTTGTTTTATTGGTCTTGTTTTTGTTAATGTAAGAGACCCAAAACCCAAATTTAGGCTCAATAATGTTCAGTTGTCACAGCCTCTGTAGTAATAGCTCTGCATAAAAGACCTATAAAACCAATCGCACCCTTGTACAATGCTTAGTCAGCCGCCCTTTTAGTAGTTAGGAGAACCTTTTTTTCTTTTCCATTAGCACAAAGCCTTTGTCTTTATCACACTGAGAGTGATAAAGTTTGTCATTAAGCAAAATTTAGTCTCTTTGACTACAGTGAGCCTCTTCTCTCCCCATACCTTTGGGCTCATTCTCAATCACTCTTTGTTTGAGGGAAATACCACGGAAGGGCTCGCAGCCCTGTGTGGTATTTCCAGCCGAGGCTGTTACTAGAATTTGTGCCTGGCGAAGATGACTTCAATGTACATGTTTAAAGATCTCTCGTTTAAGCCAGTGACAGTCTGCAGGAAGGGCGCAGAAGACTGTGCAGGATGCCACGGCCCAGCGAAGAGCAGAGGCTCTTCAGGTTGCGGCCCAGGTGGGCAGGCGCCCGCTCCCGTCTCGCTTCTCTGTCAGGCGCAGCGGAGAAGAACCACCTCCTCTTTTCATCTCATTGACATTCTCGCTTCATTAAGTAGTTTCTTTTTCTTGTTATAAAAACAAAACCCACCTTCTTGGGGGATGCTGAAAAATTCAGAGAAGCGGAGAAGAAAGTGGCGATTGTGAGGCGTGTATAAGTCACTCCCTGGTGAATGTGTGCTACCTCAGCTGAGGCTTTGCTGCTGTCATTCGATGGGGGGGAAGCAGCACTAGCTATTGTTTTGCGTTTTACTAGGTACAGAGGTACAGTTATTCTTTTCACCGACAGCTGGTGCTATGAAAGGGGTCGCCTGGCAGAGCCATTTCCATGCTCCTCACTGACTTTGACAACTGAACACTTGGCCTCGCAGCCCCCTGGCGGCGGACACGGACGCGGGGTTGGGTGATGTTCCGTGAAAAATGTCCTGTCCCTGCAAGGCTTGCTCTCTTCTGCTTCCTGGAACGCAGCTGTGATGGCTGGATCTCCAGCCTGATCTTGGATCAGGAGGAAACCTTAAGATCTTTGGAACAAAAAAACCAAGGACTCCAGCCCCAGAGTGACTGTACGTGGCCCTCCCAGTACTGGTCCCTTGCATTCTGCGCTTCAATAGAGGAGAAAGAAGCCCGGGTTTCCCACTTACCGCCAAGGGCCTTTCTCCTGGATGCACTGAATCATCGCGTCTGATTTCCCAGCCATTCCCTGTGGCCTCTCTGCTTTTTGTCTGACTAAAAGACAGCACTGATCACCTGGCTTCATACATTGACATTCTGCTTTTCTCTCTCTCTGTTCCTTTTCATGGTACAGGAATTGAACTTGGAACCTTGTTCTGGCACTTGCTAGGCAGGTGCTGGCACCACTGAGCTAAATCTCCAGCCCCTGTCCTGTTTTTCCTGGACCTTACCTTCAATATTCTGCTCTTTTCATTTTGTCTCAAATTCTCAGAGAAAATCACAGTGGAGAGAATGACTGGAGTCTTACCAGCAGTAAGCAGCCTTCTTCCTCAGTCCCTGCCCTGTAAATTAAGAATTCTACTGCTTTGGTGGCTGTCGTGTGTTTCCAAAGAACATCCCTGACTCCGTCCATTTAAACACTTCCGCTCCGGTCAGCACTGTCCCTTGTCACAAGGCTGGGAGTGCGACTTTGTACATTAATCTACTTCTATGGAGTATAACAGAGATGGCTGTGAACACAGAGAAGGGCTGGTGGGGATTAGTTTTCCATTTGTGGCCTCCAATGACCTATTTTCCTCCAATTCCATAGAAGTCATTGAATGACAGCCTTCAGCCCCTCGCTTGCACTCCTGCCCCGGCCTTCGGGACTTCGGTGGTGCGCGTTTGTCTCCGTCCTCACATAGCCTCACCCCATAAGCGAGGTCTCCTTGGACAGAAGCAGAGACTCCTCTCCAGCGGTGGTGCTGGGGGAGCCTGTCACGCAGTATGTCTTTGGGGTGTGTCGTGGTTTCCTGCCGGACTGAAGTTCTACCACACAGGTCATGAGCCTGTGCAGCACAGTTAGACGATCCTCTTCCGAATCAGGGCCACTTGGAATGCCGCCTGGCTGGGCTTTGGGGCGTCCGTGACATGAGGTCTCACCCGTCTCCTTTATCTTCATTTTAACTTGAAGGGCTTGTGGACAGGCACTGCTCTTGCTGCCTCATGGGCTACCCGGTAACTGCTGGCTAGGAGCCACGTAATCCCTAAGGTCTAAGAGCCAGAGAATGGCAAGTTTAAACCTAAACTGAGCAATTTAGCAAATTGTGAGATCTAGCCTCAAAATAAAAAACAAAATTAAAGAAAGGCTGGGGATATGGCTTAGGGAAAAGGCTCTGGGTTTAATCCCTAGAACTTCACTAAAAATAAAGTAAGTAAAAAAATATAAACTAAAAATAATCCTTAGTGGTCTAGGTTTTCTGCTTTAAAAAAATCTCATCTTTCTCTGGGTCAGTGATCTTTCGTGCAGTCAGTGGTGTGGCTTTCTCGACAGAGCTGAGAGTTGGTGAGCGCTTCCCCGCCCTCCCTGTGTCTGTCTGTGAATATCCTTCACCCTGGACGGTGAGGACGCCGAGACCCACACGTCCGTCCAAGAGGTGGTGCTGGTATTAGCAGGTCCACCGTTCAGTCTCTTCCTTGACATCTTAACAGCATTTGTGGGACTTAGAAATCCTGAGACTCCTAAGACAAGCCTTTTGGAGAAGGACTTCTCATGAAAGAAAGTGGCTGCAGTATTTGTAGGTTGAAGGATTCGGGTTTAGTTTAAATCAGGGATCAGTTCCACTAATTCTATGATATCGACGTCAGATTTTTCACTTTAAGTCTGTCACTCACATAGACACACACAGATTCATTTATTTGGGCTAGATTGGCACCGTCCTCCTTTGTCAGGATTGCCGTACATTTACTTTGGCACTTGAACCCCACTGTGTGGAGTGGCTAAAAGCCCTCTGGATTCCTTACCATGAAGTGTGAAGGTCTTAAGAGCAGGTGGTTTAGACTCTGTCAGAGAATGCTACAAAAGGAGCCAGTTATACACAGTGTGATGCAAAATACAGTGAATGACTGAATTTTAAAACTTTATAATAGTAGACAAGTTGCCATTGATTCTCAGAATGTGCCCTCTTGTTCAAATACACTTATTCTTGCCACGCTTTGAATGAGTCCTGGAGGATCTCTTTCACGTGTGTCTTTAGTGGTAGTGCTTCAGTGTCACCTATTAACACAAGACGTGGACCTTCCGTGGTCATTTTGACTCTGAGGAAGAGCCAGGTCCACGAATGAGGTGGAAGAGGACACTGTCACGGTTTTATGAGTCACTTTTTCACTGAATGTCGCTTGGCAGCAGCATTCACCATAATTTTGATCACACCTTAAAAACATTCCTGAAAGAGAACACCAGAACAACGAGCTACAGCGTGCCCTTGACTTGTGAACTTAATTCATTTCAGCTTAGTTGCAGCTCAGGTTGGTCAGTTAAAGCTCAAGCTCCTCTACACGCCCTCGTCAGGCTCTGTCCCACAGACAGACAGATCCCAGTGGCCTTAGAGAGACACTGCTCCAGGATCGCTCAGCCAGCCCCACACAGGAGAGGGTGCTGTCATCTCCTCCCAGACTCTGTAGGGTTCAGGCTGTATCTGAGGCCACCTGGAAGCACACACCGCCAGCCTTTGGTCACAGTTCAAGCTTTGTTCATAAGCTGAAACTAAAACTCCTGTTTTTACTCAAGTTGTGCCTAAGTTAGGTCAGATGTAGCGTGAGAGTCTACGGTACATGTGTTTGTGGGAGAATTTTGAGAGGATTAATGGCAGTGTGTCTTTTGCTGCATTAATTTTTAAAAAATGTAAACATTCACTGAATATTTTAATCATATCTGCATCAGTCATTTTAAGTGCCCGTGGGTGCTTCCTCCAGAAGTTCCCAGGCATATGAGTGATTAAACTCCCTGTTGACTGTCGGGTAAGAGGGAGGAGCAGGGGCACCTTCAGGCTTCTCCAGAGAGTCTCTGCAGGAATGGCACGTAGTCACCTGCATTACATCATCAATCTGTTCACGAGAACATGCACTTTCTGTAGTCTTTATCTTTCAATAAAATCACTAAGAATGAGGCTTATTCGAAAAGGCTGTTACACTTATGTGATGTGGGAACATTAAGGCCACCTCCCTCTTTTATTATTATTATTTTTTCTAATTTTCATGTATTGGACCATGAAAAGAAATGAGAGAAAGGAAGTAACCAGTAAGGAGGGTGGCCGCCTGCGAAGCAGGCTGCTTTGCTTAGGAAACACGCTCTGCTGAGTCTTCGTCACTTCCTCCCGGCTGAGAGGTGCGGTGGGCGAAGCTGTCTGAGGGCTGAGTCTACAGTCAGCTGTTCCAAGGCAGACGCGGTGCCAAGCAGGGGCGGCGGGAGAGCGGCTCACCTCACGCAGCCGGAGACAGGGAGAGAAGGGTGGAGCCAGGGGAGGAGAGCAGCGCTTCCGGCCGCACCCAGGCCTCGCCCGGCAGCTGGTCGCTGCTGAACTCAGCAGAGGCCCCGCTGCGGGGCACTGCACCCATGCTGCAGTCGGCTTCCACAGGTCCGCTCGAGCGCTCAGACTTCTGCTCAGTCCCAAGCCATGACATGCCTCCCACGCTCAGGGCTACGGAGGAAAAACTCAAGTATTCTTTTTCTATAGTGGGGGGGTTTACATATCTAACTACCCAGCTTTCTTTTTCACTTTTATTTCCTTCTGCCTTCCAGGGAGACTACCCATGGCTACCTTATTAAACATTTCCAGTCCTTCCTCTCCTTTCCCTACCTTATGTTTTCACCTCAGTATATAATAATTATACAACAATTTATCTCATACTGAACAGTTGAAATTTTTATTTTATATTCCAGATTAGAACAGTTTAGTCCATAATAGATACCCTGTAAATGCTTGTTGGTAGAATGAGCAAATAAATTTGTGAACACATCACCCTGTCAAAAGTTTACTCACTTTTGAAATGTCTGGCAGGATCTCAGGGTTCCTGTTTTTCTTACCTTTTTTAGTTACAGTGTTATGACAAAAATTTGCATGATTTTTGCTATTATTTTTAACTCTACTTACTGAACTGATCCTGACCACCAGAATCAGTTGCCTTTGTAGAATGCAAAGGATTATTCGATTATTGTAATCTGAGGATGCAGATTTCGACTTCAGTTCTTTCCATCAGTGAAACTGAAGCAGTGTTTTTGAACTTTTTTTTTTTAGGTTTTTCTTTTTTCTTTTCTTTTCTTTTTTTTTTTTTTTTTTTTTTTTTTTTTTGAGACAGGGTCTCGCTTTGTGGTTCAGGCTGGCCCTGAGCTCAGCCTCCAACTCACATCACAGCAATCCTCCTGCCTCTGCCTCCCGAGTGCTGGGATTACAGGTGAGCCACCATGCCTGGCACTGTGGTGTGTGGTACTGGTTGCTGCTGGGGTGAGTCTCCACGCCCAGTTTTGTATACGGTTAACCAGAGATCGAACCCAGGTCCTTGGGCTTGCAAGACAGGTGCCGGAACCACTGAGCTAAATCCCCGGCCCTGTTTTTGAACTTTTATAGAGAAGACCGCTGTGGGTTGCATTTCTGCTTTGTTTTCTTCCACTTAATTTATTTCAGCTTGTTAAAATATTTGGTTTCCTAATTATTTTGTACTTTCATTTTTATTATGCAAAATTATTCAGAATAAAACATGCATATTCTAAAAAAAAAAGGTAACATGCGGACAGTGTTGCGAAACTCCAGGTGGGAGCTGTGACTGTCATGTAGAAATGACATATGTAAAAGTTATAAAATACACAACTGAAGTGTTTGAAGGAGAAGGTGTCATTCGGGGGAGATTCACTCTCAAAGTCATAAGAAGAAATGGGAAGTGGTCCCACCTGTTCCTTCTCAAGGTCCACGTCGCTCTGCCTTGTTTAACGGCAATTTACGTGCTGTGTTACAAACAATTTGAATTTAAAAAAGAAGACAAGCTCTACCTTCTGGAAGAAGACCAGCTAGAAAAGAGGTGTGTAGCTCCAGGATTGAATACATTTGTTGAGTTGTTAGGACCATGTTAATTGAAAGCCAGTGATGCAGGAGGACACACAAAGAAAGCCACCCTCCTGCGACTCACCTGCGGGGAACGCGGCAGCCTTCACGTCTGCCCTCCGGACAGCGCGGCTCCTCCGCGGCCAGGGCGGCCCCGGGCAGCGGCCGAGCAGCTTTCGGAGACAGTCCGGATGGATATATGCTGGGCACGAATTCAACCATGGGCAACACAAGCAAAAATTGACAAATGGGATGGTGACAAATTGAAATAATTGTTCACACATTATCCTTTGATGGAAATGTCGTTTCCAGTTTTTGCCACTGACGAATGTAGTTACTAGGACTATTCTTCCACAAATAGTTTTTAAACTTGTTCTGAATTTGTATTGTTGTTAAGTGTGGGGTAGAATAGCTGTCAAACGTTGGTGTGTCTTTGGCTACTTTGGTACAAGAAACGTTGGCTGTACAAGAAACTGTCAAAACTCTAACAACTGAGCACACTGTTCTGCACACCAACATGTCCGTTTTTATTTTTGAGAAGACACAGGTTCTCCGGCCGTGCAGAGGACAGCTGTGCGGCGGGTCAGCCTCACATCCCCTCTGACCCCAGCAGCTCTGTGTCCGCGCAGGGCTCTGCTTCACTCTCTCCGAGCAGAAGTGGTGGTTTAGGTACTCGGGCGTTTGCCACGGAACCGACTGCTCTCAAAACTCCACCTGGGGGGATCCTTAGACCTCACCGGCTGTGTGGGAAGACGGAACACTCTCGGGGAGGAGTCTGTGGGGACGGTTAAATTCTGATAATCCGAGTTCACTCATCCGTTTCCCCTCAAGTTGTACACTCCTCAAATTCACTGTGCTGGGACAAGCTGCTTTTCCTTTCCCATCAGTTTTGGTGAGTTATTTTACATATCTAACCTTTTCATTTTTACTCAGTGAAGTCATCAAAATCCTGCTTTTGAAGAGTTAATGTCTACAGGAGCGTAGGACTTTCTGTCATCCCTTTCTCTCCCAGAGGAAGTACAGAAAGGCCTTCGTCCAGGAGCAGGACCCGTGAGGTCCGAGTCCACACTTCCAGGCCTTGGCAGGCCCATCGCTGTCCCCTGCCTGAGGCTGGGCAGTGGACACAGGATTGAAACAATGACAGAACAGTTCCTAAAATGCACGTGCTTTCATGAGCCTATTCAAATCTGAAATGTTATCTTTTTCCCAGAAACATATTTGTGTTTGAAAAAAAGGAACTACGGCACAACATTTGGGGGGAAGGTTGAAAACAGGTAGCCTGGAAAACACTATCCCTGTTCACAAATGCCCTGGCGGTGGATGTGCACTGAGCTGTCCAAGGCAAGCACTGGGCAGTCCCCTCCCCTCGGCGGGATAGTAGAGTCTCTTTCAGTAAACATTTGCTTTCGGGAAACATAAAAGGCCCATTTGGCCAACTGCATTGGGCCTTACTCTGCCATCTGTAAAACATTTAGGCTTTGCTTTCTGAATGACCCTTTAAAAATACACAAGACCTAATTCTATCCTTTGCTCCCATAAAACTCCCATTGGGTTTCGGCGGGGACCTTTCAAGTTGAGTTCTGGGGAACAAGGACACATTGTGAGGCCCTCTTGTGAGAACCTCCGTGGGCAGAATTCGCCCGTGCCCCTCCCCCGGGAGAGTGCTGCGATCTTCCTGGCTTGAGTTTCCAACAACTGCTGGGGGCACATGTCTCGGGCCCTGAAGCTGGGTCTTCCTCCCCTGAAGTCCTGGGCAGGGACGGGGTGAGGAGCTTCCCCCACTGCCATTCCCACCACCAGAAGTGTCCATTGTCCCTACCCCGCCAGGGTCCCCGAGTGAATACTGGGTCACCCTGAGCTCCACACAGGTCAGGCTCCCCACAAGGGTGCCACTACATGATCCCACATAGCCCTGTACGTGCGTCAGCATTCCTGAGTCGCTGTGAGAGGCTGGGACTTCCGGTTGCTAAGAACGCTGAGGCCCACGTGGCAGAGCCGGGGTGTGGACCGCTGCTCCCTCAGAGAGGCCCATGTGTGCCCTGCGGGGCACCGAGCCCCCTACGTGCCAGGGTGGCCACCTTGCTGGGGACTTCGCTGTACACTATCTATCTCCCAAGCCCAGGAGCTTTGTGTGGGGCTCTGTTTGTTCATTGTTGAGTGGCTGGAATAAAACCTACAGGAGTTCAATAAATGAGTCTTAAATTAACAACTAGCCGATTTGTTATTATAAAAGTCATATCTCCTGTAATAGAAAACTGGACAATAAC
This sequence comes from Petromus typicus, assembly GCA_004026965.1. NCBI lineage: Eukaryota > Metazoa > Chordata > Mammalia > Rodentia > Petromuridae > Petromus > Petromus typicus. Next base: position 15,469 of record PVIR01003850.1, on the reverse strand, counting down.
AAAAGTCATTTCCAAATCTTAATTTTCCCAAAACTGGCTCAGTACACATTTGGTAATAGTTTTGAGTTTTTTCTCATGAGTGATAATCCAGACCTGTCGCCTGCGTGAGCAGGGACTCGGGAGCGCAAGGCTGCGCTGAGCCCACTGTGTGGCTTCGCAGTGCAAGCTTCCTGCAGCAGCGTCCGATCTGAGGCTGTCCGTCTTTGGGTCAGTTCAGTGTGAACTATTAAAGTGATCTGACTTACACTGATCTCTTTTATGACCAGAATTATAGTTCAGGAAATTAACAAAAATATATTTTTATGTGCAGGCCAGTTTAATAGGATTTAAAATCACAGATCAAAGCAGTTCCCGGTGAGATCCAGCCGCCCGCAGACAGGTATGTACCTCAGGACCAGCAGGGAGAGCCTTGAGACTCTTTGGCAACATTTTTCTTTGTTTCGGTTTAAAAAGAATGGTACCGTTGTGCTACGTGGCTTATTAGAGTGCTTCGTATTATTCTAACGAGTATTGTCTTTCCTAATCCACTTAATGTTTTTTGAATTAATAATACTTTTATCTTCTTAAAAGTAAAGAATGAAGTTTCTTCTGGGTCTTGTTCCTCTTCCTTTCCCTGTCAGAGTCCGACGTTCAGGCAACATAAGCACTTTGCTTCCGGAATGAAGTGAGATCCTCTGCTTTCGCCTTGACCTCTGGGATACACATGCACTGCGCAAAATTAGCATTTCCATTAAAACTAAAAAGAACTTCTTGTTTCTTTTGTGCTGTAGGTTATGATATATAAAAATAGGTACAACTATTAAAGGTCAAAAATGAATGATCAGATTTATGACTGAAATACCGATGTAAAGAGAACCCAATCACAGTTAAGATTTTGTTTGCAGAATCCTTGCATAAATATTGCTGCCCATCATATTTGAAGATTCAGAGACACTATAGATTTCTCTGCTCACCCTAATGGTCTCAGATGCTTGCTTAATCTTAGAAATTAGCCCAGGAAGATCGTGGATTTACATTTCTTATGCACGCAGTCGACTTTGCCAGGCTGGGACACGTATTTAGGGACCGTGCAGGAGGGACCCAACACTCAAAGACGTAAACACATAAATAACACTCACTGAGACTGTTTTATATACGCGGCACGGCTAGGAAAGCATAAATATCACATCAAACGTGAAATTTTATCCTACAGCAAACCCTAAGCTTGTGTGCGGAGGTGGGCGCGAGAGGGCTGAAGTGTGAGGGGCTGCGAGTGGCGGAAAGAGTTTCCGAGGTCGGACGCAGCGGCTCCTGACGCAAGCTGGGGACTGAGGCGCCGGCGGACATCAGCGGCCTTCTCTGCGTGCCACGTATTCTTTATCTGACCCTCCACCGCGTCCATCTGGGCCCGGGATAGTTAACCTTCTGTGTCCGACTTACTTCACTTGGCACGAAGGTTCCTTGAGCCGCTCATTTTCCCTCAAACGACCCGAAGTCCTCTTTCTTTGTGCCTCCTTGTTTCTTGGTCCCCTGGCACGCTGCCCCTGGCACGCTGCCCTCCCTCAGCCTGGCTCCTCCCCCCAGGTCGTGGCCTCTCTGGTGGACAGTGGCCCCTCTGCTGCCGTCCCCGGCTCCTCCCTGCCTTCTTCCCTCTGCCCCCACTGGGGCGACCGTTCGGATTTCAAATCAAATCACACCTCACTTCTGACCAAGCTATTCCTGGCTTCCGGTCTCTTTCAGGACAAGATCTAAACGACCAGCAAACCCGAGGTCCGCACGAGGCTGCGATTCGCCAGCTTTTGACTGACTCTGAGCTCACCCCGGAGCTTCCGCGCTCGGGCGCAGCGCTCCGAGGACACACGGCCGGGCTCAGCTCCCCTGCCCGGCCTCCTTCGGCTCTGCGCCAGCATCCCCTGAAGAGCCTCCCAGCTCCTGTCCACAACCGCTATTATACTGATCTTATTTTACACGCAGCTGTCTTCCGGCTCGATAATGTCGCAGTCGTTCTGTTCATTTGTGTTCCTTTCCTCCTCTCTCAGGAAGAAGGCTGTGGGCTGGGTTCCTCCTCCCACCCCACGTCCCCAGCACCTCTGTCAGTACAGGGCTTCTGAGGGCTCACGTGTATTTGTGCATTGAATAGACGAAGCTTGGGATAAATGGAGTGGACTTTTCTTTTTCTTCGAAAGAGGCAGAGTTTGTGCTTTTGAATGCAAAAGCTTTTAGTCTTCAAAAAGTAGTTTTAAGTGTATGTGGTCATTTCTACCCATTTAACAAGAATAAATGGTGGTACGCGTTTAGAGGAGCCTTATCTCCATAGCAATCCTACACACCCTTTTCCCGTGTCAGCTCATTTAATTCTTACAATAGCCTTTTGCAGTAGGTGCAGTCCCAAACTGAAAACGAGAGAAAACTGAGTGCTGGAGGCGTGCTGGGACGGGAGGCCTTCCCGAATGTCCCGCCTGCGCCTGGCGTCCTGACGGAGGGAGTCTCCGTAGCTGATTTCTTACTGAAAAATAGACAATAATCAGTTTAAAAAGAGTGACTACTCATAAAGTAGGACGGGTCCCCGCCCACCCCATATTTGTTAGACTCTTGAGAGAGCTTCAGACACGAGCAGCATATTTACTGGTCAGTAACAGTGGATTTTTGGCAAAGATCCAGAGAAACAGTTCAGACAACACATTGATCATCTTTTCTCCTTAGTTAGAATAATGAAAAAGCTTTTGGGACATAAGTCAGGAAAATGATTTGAAGTGTATTGTTAACAATTTTATGTTATGTGTATTTTATTACTTTTTAAAATTCTTATTAGCACATTTGCAGGACATAGTGATGACTTCTCTCTGAAACAATCTTCTATGTCTTTTTTCCATTTTCTGTAATCCTTTTCTCTTCCATGCAAATTTTAATATAGTATATAATAATAAGTATATAAAGCACATTCTGGTTGAAGAGTAAGAGAAGTGCCCTGGAGTGTGGAAGGCGGGGCAGCTGCTGCAGGTGAGAGGTGAGGAAGGGCGATTCTGAGGAGCGGGGTTCAGTGTGGAGCGATAAGCAGCAAAGATCAGCCCATTAAATGTCCCAGCCACTTTCTTCATCCCAGAGGCACTCACAGTGTAAAGGAGGTGAGGTGTGCGAGGGCTCAGGGTGGCGGCTCACCTCATGGAAGTCAGGAGACTGAGGGCAGCACGGAGCCCAGCAGGGAGGTTAACTCTTCCAGGTCACAGCCCCAGCCTCCCCTTCCAAACAGACCCGCTCCCAGCAGCGATCTCCTCAGTCTCCTCCTCAGAGAGCATCGGCCTTGGGAGGACTCCTAGTCACAACCGGACCCAGAACAGGAGTACAGGGAACTCTGTGAAGCACCGTTCTCACTGGCTCTTAGTGCTTGACATAGCTCACTCTTGCCATAATAGAGAATTACACAAAGCATCACCGAATTACTGAAAACTCTGACATCGCAGTGTGAGTTAATGGGAGTTTCGGGTCGAAGAGCCAACGTAGCTCGGGAGGAAGTTCGAGGCTGCAAGGATGTCAGGACACGGGCTCCTGAACAGACGGCCAAGCGCTGTGCGCTGAAGGGACAGAGGGAGCTTCTGGGCCGGAGATTCCGACTGGGCTGTGCCAGCTGCCAGAGAAAGGTGACTTCTAGAAGTAGGTGTGGAATCCAGTGTCTGCTTTAACTCCTGATTTCTACTTAGAAGGAAGGGGAAGAAGATACCTTCAGCCCATGGAAGGAATGGCGGGAAAGCCTCTTGTTGTCTAACGGGCAGTTATGCACGTAAGCCCTCACTCATTCCTGCCCCTCCCTCGAGAGGCATGTGAGAGCCGTTTAAGGGGGAATTTCTGCAAACTGTCTTGTCCACTGCTCCCTCGTAGAGCACTTCAGGATTTCTTTAATCTAGAAACTACCCAAGGGCTCATCATCTGTGGTCTGGTGCGGGCTGGATCGAACCCCACACTAGGGTTACAAAGGAAAGCGCTGTTGAGTTGGCTCCTCCCTACAAAGGGCCCAGAGCAGCCTGCACCGAGGGCAGTGAGGGCTGGAGTCTGTGCTAGGAGTGCGCTCAAAGGGATCCAAATAACAGCAACCCTAAAGATCTCCGAAGCATGTAGCTGTGCTTCCACTTTAAATCCAGGGAGAGTTTAAACTCCTGTCGGTTCCATGTGAGATCTTTGGGTTACATCACTGTAATTTTAAGCAGGGAATGGTTTGGGGTGGGCAAAAGGAGCTATTTCTGGGGTACAGGGAGGTATTGTGCTCATTAGCTGGAAGCTAACAGAAGAGACTGGCGGTGTTCCCCCTGGGTCTTGTTGGGATGCATTATGCCACCCATAGATGACTCTCCCAATTATAGGGTCCACATACAGTGTGCTTTTTTAAATTAGAAATTTGGACAAGGATCAACATCAACACAATACAGGGAGGACCCTCTAATCTTTTTCTTCCCTACAGAAACATCAGTTTGAACAATTATCCAGACACCAAAGCACTTTCACAAAAGCTGAGAGTCCTGAGAGAGAAGTTAAAGCAACCAAGGGTGGCACAGGAACAAGATGGACGCATTGCCGAGGCAGGTAGGACAACCTTGCATTCTTTGCATCATCCGTCAAGCCCAGACAGCAAAGGTAGAGAGACCCTCTGTGTCAGCAAGAGGGAGGCAGTCTGTGCCTCAGCCCCAACACTGCGCACACCCCAGCAAAAGCCAGTTTCGAGCAGGCACCACGGCCCAAAGCACCATGCAAGAAGCCTTCGGGTCCTCCCACCTCCAGCTGTGTGCCCCAGCTCTGGGCCTGTCCCCAGACCTGGGGTCCCAGACCAGCTCTGTGTCCCGGGTTGCAGGCTAGTCCTCTCTCAGCCTCTTGGCCAGCACTTAGGTACTGGACAGAGGCTCTAGACTAGTCCCAGTGTCCTAAATCTCCACAGGACCCAGACCACAGAGCTGGCCCAGCAGACCTGGGACCCAGGCCCACCAGGAAGTAAATGTTGATGCCATGCCAGACCCCATGAGCCCAGGCTCTAAGACCACCCTTTCATGCCACAGCTCCAGGCTTGTCCCATGGACATGAGCTCTGGTGCCACCACAGTTCTCCCAAGCTGCAGGTCACGCCTGTGCAAGGCCAGACTTTACGCCCCAGGCTCCAGGCCCACCCCAACACATACGTGGTGGTGAAGACTCAGCTTCATCTGTCCTGTGGCAGATAGCTTTGTGGACTGAGCTCCAGGCTGGGCCCTATAGATCCAAGCCCTAAAGCCATCCCTGTGAACCCAATCAATAGGGATACTCCACATAGCCTGGCTTCAGGTCAACCCAGGGACTCAAGCCCCAGGACTGCTGCCTGCGGCCCCAACCCCAGGCCAGCCTGCCTAGAGACTCCACAGTAAGTCTGCCTTTGACCCCAGCAGACAGCCTTCCTGGACTCTCCACAGAGACTACGGCATTTCTAGACAAAGTCAGTCTGTAAAGTAGAACAACCCCTACTTTGTTAAGAGTGCATTCATCAATGTAGAGAACAAAAATGTGAAAAGGACAAGTACACATAACACCGCCAAGAGAGCACACTAAATGGCACCTAAAAAAGGAATGTATGAATTCCTGTCCAAGAATTCAAAATATTTTAAAAAGGAACTTCAGTAGACTTGAAAAAATAGAGAAACAATTCAATGAAATCAAGAAGGCAATATATTTCCAAAATGAAAAGTTAAAGAAACATTGAAATTGTAGAAAAAAAATCAAACAAATTGTGAAGCTTAAAAACACAGTGAGTAACTTGGAAAGTTCAATAGAGAACAACAGCACAAGCTGAAGAGAGACTGTGGACCTGCAGGCAGGTGTTTGACAATGAACAGTCAGAGAAAAGATAATGAAGGGAGCTTCCAGATATGTGGGGAAGCGTCAAAAGAGCAAATATATAAACTACAAGAATTTATGACGGATAAGAGGATAAAGGGGTGGAAAGATTACTTAAGGAAATAACAGCGGAAAATTGCCTAAACTTAGAGGAATATTAAAGTACAGGATGATCAAAGACCAACAGATGTATACAGATCACTCCACTTGATAGCAGCGGAACATCCAATCTTCTCAAGCATATTCAGATCCATATCTAGGACAGATCTTGTATTAACACATTTGGCCACAAAATCCTAGTCAATTTAAGATGGAAATTATATCAAATACATAATTTTTGAATACAGTCCTATGAAACCAGAAATCAATACCAGGAAGAATTGCAGAATATTTACAAATATATGCAAATTAAACGACATATCCCCAAATGATCACAAGATCGATGAAAAGATTAAGACAAATTTTTAAAAATATTTTGAGGCAAATGAAAATGGAAACCACAACATAACAAAATATCAGATGCATCAAAATGATACATGAGTTTAAAAATGGAATTTGGTAGCAATGAAGGCTTACATCAGAAAAGATCCTTAATAAGTGAACTGAAATCCAAAGTGGTTAGATTAAGAAGTATAAACCATGACCAAAGTCACCATTAGGAAAGAAATAATGATGCTCAGGCCAGAAAGAAAAAAATAGAGACTAAGTGCTAGAAATAATCAATATACCCGATGGCTTATTTTTTGAAAAGATATACAAAAGCAAAAAAAAACTTTAGACAAAAAAAGAAAATCTAGAAAACTCAGATACATAGAAATGAAAGAGGAGGCATTATACCTGATAACGGGGGTAATAAGATTCTGCATCAACAAATTGGATAACCTAGAAGAAAATGGATAAATTCCTAGATACATATAACCTATTAAGATAAAAACAGAATGGCATAAAAACTATGAGCAACTAAAAGATGAATGGAGATGAATGAAAAATAAAAAAGAAAAGCCCAAGGACTTGACAGATCTATTTCTTAATTGTATAAGACACTTAGGAAAGGAACAAATATCAATTCTTCTCAAACTCTTCAACAATCTGAAGAAGAAGAAATACTTCCAAATTGACTTAACGAGGCTAATATCATTCTGATTATACACCACATGTGCTACAAGAAGGTAAAAACGGAGTCTACTGTTCTGATGAACACAGTGGCAAAGAATCAACAAAACACTGGCAAACAGATTTTGCCTCCACATGAAAAGGATCTTTCACCAGGATCAACTGGGGTTCATGTCAAGGACGCAGAGACTACAGCATGGCCGATGTGCTATGTGACACGCCGCACGAACAGAAAGAAGGAGAAGAGCCTTCTCTTCTTATTGTCTTAACAAATGCACAAAAAGCACCAACATTCTCTCACGATGAAAAAACAAAAGCAAAAACAAAAACTTCCAGCACAGGATGCAGCACTGTGCACAAAGGCCCATCTGATAATCTCTTTGCTAACACCAGACTCAGTAGTGCAAAGCAGAGGGCTTTTCTGTGTATATAAGGAAGAAAGCAAAGAAGCTCAGTCTCACTACTTCTGCTCCAAATACTCCAGAAATACTAACCGGAGAAATTAAGCAAAAGAAAAACTTCAAGTGAGACCGTTGCCACCCTTCTCAGTGGTTTGTGCTCAGCATGTAGTGAATTGAATTGTATTTCAGTTTTTAAAGTGTCCCAAGCTGCTCCAAGTTCTATAGTTCAGCAACGTCTCTGAGATGACAACCACATGAGTACCGCCACCAGCTTTCACATGTCTCACCAAAGCATCCACAAAACTACCCAGCAATACTCTAAAGTTTTGTGCCATGATGTCACTAATATAGAGGACCTGAGCAATATTTGATGGGATCTGAGACCATATGTTTTGTGCCTTAAATTGTGGGAAAGAAAGGCGAACTTATGTACTCCTGAGGAGTGGTTTTGTATCAAATAGTCTTAATAAACAAAGCAAATATCCTTTGGGTTTTTTTGCTAGTTTGAACAGAAAAAAAAGAATTATTTGCCATTTCAAAAGAAATCATACTTGTAGCAATTGATGGAACCGTATCTGGAACAGCTTATTGGGATCAGATTCTTAGTGTTCTCATAATAATAAGCACCTCCTTTGTCCCACCTCTATTCCTAGACCCATCAGGCCGGAGGGTGAAATGGTAGTGTCATAGGAAGGGTGTACCTTGCGCCATTCGACTTTGGTGATTCCACTGTTCTTTCTTATATACTTTTTGAGAGTTACTATTTTGATAGAAGAACCTTCAGGAGGATCTAATGAATTATTACTATCATATCGTTCTTTCATGGTGTTATATTTACATCTAGAATGTCCACCACAAGTCTCATGCATCCAGAACTGAGGCCTCTGGAAGGCTCTTGGATTGTCAGGGCCTGTGGTCAGCAATGGTTTGTCCACTGAAGAGTTTGTAGGTAAGTGTGCCAGCAGGAGGTGAGGCCTTATGGAAAGAGGTGAGCCATTGGGGGCTGTTTTTGGAAGGTGTAGCTCCCTCCTTACTCTCTTCCTCCTCTGGCTGCTTTCCTTTCCCTGCTTCCTATGTGCCATCAGTGAGCATCTTTCCTCTGCTAAGCATTGCACCAGGATGTTTCTGCTTTGCAGCAGCTGATCATGGACTGAAATCCCCAAACCATAAGCCAGACTATACCTTGTCCCCTTTCAGTGGTGAGTAATGAGTGTTTCATCCCAGTGATTGGAAAGCTAATACCCATGAGCTGGTTGTTGAAACATGTTCCAACTAGACACAAAGATTTGGAAAACAACGAGGCATACAGTGGTGTGAGACCCTACGATGGCCGTGCTGATTTTGAAACATGGCAGTCGTGTAACAGCTCCCCAGGAACTTCCCTGTGATCCAGGGGAAATATTGTATTTTGTATCTCTAGAAATTATTTTCTTAGATTTGGTCCTTAATATCCATAAATACTTAGCTTTTATCCTTGAAAATCATGATGGATTCTCTGGGAAAATGCAAAGAGGTACCTCTTACAGGGTTTCTGGCTTCCTCTTCAGTAATGCATCTCTATATCTGTGATGCACGTACGCACTGGAGTTCTGATAAAGATTGTGACTTCGCGCTGTGCTGCTCAGGACCTGTCTGTCTCCCAGAATGAGAATTTAGTCAGGTATATACACCAAGAGGTTGTCCGTGGATTGCTCATCTGATTTAGGAACTATCCCTCCCTAATCAGTTAGCTATTGACTCAGATCCCACAGTTGCTGACTATGGTGCCGACTGTCTTTACTGCCTACTGTAACAATCACATTGATTTTATTTTAGGCAGTGAAATATGGTCTTAGGCACGTTCTCATCACCGAGACAAAATTCCCAACACTGAGAACTGGAAGGAAGACAGCTTCATTTAGGCTCCTGGCTTCAGTTTGTGGTCCTCTGACTCCAAGTGGAAATGCCATAGTGAAAAGGTGTGAGCAGAGGACAGCAGTCCACCTCTGGCAGCCAAGAAGCCCAGAGAGAAGGGGATCTTAGGACAAGAGCATGCCCTTCCAGGCCCTGACCGCTGACCAACTCCAGCCAGCCCGCCTACGGATGCAGCCGCTGAGAACTACAGCATCCCCACGGTCCCGTCACTCTCCCACACGTGGGAGTGTGCTGTACCTTCGGCCAGAGCATGACAGTCCCACTGACTGTCCTTTTCCAAACTGGAGTTCTCGTGAGCAGACGACGTCATGGGGTATTTCCCTTGTCACCTCCTTTCCCTGGGACCAGGATGGTAGCCTGTCATGTGGCCAGAGGGTCATTGGCACCCTCTGCACAGCTTTCTCAAACAGCTGGTGGTCTTTGGGGGACTTGGTGAAGGGACGTACAGGAAGAGGATGCATGAAAAACATACCCCAGCATGTCTGTGGTACACAGATTTCCTCAGTCTCATCTGAGACAATTTCCGCCATTTTAACTTTGTCTAGTATTGGGCACCTATTGAGCTAATTTCAGGTAAGTACTTAAGCAAATACTCATAACTATTTTCATCTACTCTAGCTAACATATGAAAACAGAACTTTTGTATTTATAATTTATATATTGCAGTAATATGTATATGGGATATGTAGGCTTATGTTTATATATACTTACATTCATACATAATACATTGATAATTTTAGCCCAGTCTAGAAATTATATTATTTTATCCCTAACCTTCCCCAAATTTATTGCATTATTGACATAAACTAGTAATATGTGGTATTTGGTTATAAAGTGTCTTGGGATCTGTTTGTAGTTAAAACTTAGGTTAGTGCAAGGGTGCAGGAAGTAAATGTGAGAAAATCAGTGATCCTTTGCACCACAGCGGCCCGGGTGAAAGTTGGGGTACTCAAGGAGGTGGAGGAAGGCTCCCTGCCCCTGCAGCATCTCCCTCAACTGCTAGAATTCTATTTTTTTGCTGATCAAGGTCCTTGCTTTCATGTAAGAAACTGGTTGCTGCTCTGACTTGGAGTGACCTCTTGATTCAGCAGCTGTTTAGCTATTCAGTTTCAAACATCCACCTAGGTTAGACGACGGCTTCTTTTAAAACAGAAAACCTCTTGTTTTGGTTTGTGCCATAACTGGTAATTTTAAACTTTGAGATTTTACTTTCAAAATACAGACAATATAGCTGCAAAAATATCCATAAAACTCTATTATATAATTCTCAGCTTCAGTGCCGTTAGGCTACTCCAGAGGCGTGAGCCCTTTGGCTTTACACGGTGCACTGCAGCCTTGTCTGCTCTGGAAATTTGCCTGAGACAATGTAATAAAACGACATTTTAGTATGTGTCATTCCCCTGACAGAGTCCCTGACTGAACACTAGCTAGTTTTCTTTGTCTTCTGTCCCAGTTTGGTTAGGTGACCAATGTGGATTTTTATTTATCTACCACATCTTGTCCCTCTACACCTCAGAGATCTTCCAGTATGTACGTACAACCACCCGGAAAAAATATTCTGTGCTCATGTCTTAGCTACAAGACAGGAATGGCCTTCTGGATGTATGAGAGAAAGGAGTTCGTTTCAACCATACTGGATGACTTCGGATGACTTCTGTAAGCTCTGGGGGGTGGGGAACTCGTTTCAGAGACCTCAGAGCCAGGAGAAACAAGATCAGCCAGAGCTGAAAACTTGATCCCTTCTGCCACAGGACACTATGGGCTGCTGTCCGCACCCCTGGCATGCCCGCAGACAATCTCACGAGCACTGTTTACCGTTACCAGCTCACGAGTCCAAGGCCAAGGTGGGAGAGGTGCTGGAAGTTAAGTTTTAGACATGTCCATGTTCACAGCAACGGAGACTGCCCCAAGCTATGGGGGGTGGGGACGAGGGCTGAACGTAGGATGCCTCCCCCCGGTTTGTATGGGACACACGCATCTCTGGGTGAACGTAATAAGAGCTTCTGCAGTGGAAGAGCCCTCGGAGGCTGAGGTCCGCCGGTTAGGTGTGGAAAGGGTTCAGGGCCGACCAGCGGGGGCAGGAGGGGCGGTAGGGCCTCTCTCTGGTCAGGTCATAGGGCTGTGGAACCACGTGGCTGCCCGGTCCGATTCCCGGACCACTTCGCCTTTTGTAACTTCAGATCTTACCCTTCTTAGTTGTGTTGCATGACGCCACTCCTAACGATGTATTCTTTAACCTTGTGTGATTATTGCTAGTTTTTTTTCTTTTCCTCCTCTCTGAGGTTTAGATAGCTTTACTTCCAGACTTACCTGAATTTTGGTGTCCTGTGACTGTTTTCCTCTCTTGGATGTGCCAGTGTCATATGGGAGCTTTCTCAGCTGGTAGGAACCTACCCAACAAAATGTTGCTGAAAGTATCACAGGACGACTTGAGAAAAATACTTTCCATCCTTATCATTTCGCAATATGACCAATGAGAGATAAGGTCTTAAACAATGGAATTATGGAGTAGTTCTCTTCTGGGAATACATTTTCTGTTACAACCTTTCTTAAAAGCCCTACTTAACAGAAGCCAAGCTGAATGCTCCTATATGAAACGTGATTTAAAATCACAAGAAGGAATCATCATTATATTTTTACCTACTTATGTGCTTCAGGCCCCATAAGTAAAGCTGAGTGATTTTGAAATCTTGCCAATTCTTACCATAATTTTTAATCTCTTTAGTGTTGGACAAATTTTTCTGTTAAATTCGGATGCACTTACAATTTTTATTTCTTAGGATCACTGGGAGTAGATAGGAACACCAGTCTCCTCCCTCTCTCTGCTTTGTGACGAGACATCACACAGAAAACGCCTCTTCTTGAAGGGAGAGAATCTCCACAAAATACAGACATTGAGCAGCTTCCTCAGCGTGTACTGTGTGCAAAGGCAGTTTGCAGAGGGGCGGGCGGTGTCTTCTCAGAAGACATGTAAGTGTGGAAGGCTGACTTTCCCCCAGTGCCACACCCTGGGCCGGCGCTGCACGCACGGGACACATCTGCGCAGTCAGGGACTCAGAGACTCCTACTGCTGAATCGCCACTTGGACTGAAATACTGAGGCTGCTCTCTGCTCACTGCAGAGGGGATTCAGCGACAGCCTCGGATACAGAGCAGGTGCACAGTGTGTGTCAGCTCCATGTCGAAACTGCAGGTGCCACGTTTTCTAAATAGGATGTTTCCACACAATTTTTAGCAATAAATCCTTCATATTTCTTTGTAACTTTCATTTAGGCAGGCAGAACAAAGTAGGTTTCAAGAACCCTACAGTTTTTGATAAGAGTGTCTTTTCACTAAAATGACGTAATGACACCCTCATAATATAAAAAGCTTTGACTATCAATTTAACTGAGCACATAAAATCTTTGTTTATTGAATGTTGCTTGAGATTTACATACATCATTGAAGGACTTCTAATTGCTGGGCTCTGCATCACGTGGCCCATTCCTCGCGTGGCTGGAACACACTGAATTAACACATGAGGAGCAGTGGGAGCGGTCCGCCTCGAGGGGAGGGCCGTGTTTTCCTGGGGGCTCGGAAGCCTCCAGGCCCTGAGCTTGGCAGGTCTCAGCATGGTGCACTGTGGCTGTGCGTGGGTTGGAACGGAAATACGGAAAAAGTACAGTTTGAATGAACATCTAACTTTGCCTCTTGGCATTCTAGTTTTAAAATTCCTGTAATAAGATTCTACTTGAAAATATACTTAGATAACTTGCAGTGAGCTGATCAGGTTAAAAGAGAAGCTTAAACACTAAGTTCAGTGTCAGGGTCCAGGCTGAGCACCCGTGTAACACGTGACACACACACATGTAGCCTGGAGACGTATCATCAATCATTCCATACTATCCTTTATTTTCTTGTGAATTTGTGGAACAGATTTTTATCTAAAATATTTGAGAGCTATGAGGAAAGCCACATGTATTTATAAATGAGATCCATTTGAGAAGACGGTAACATCGTATTACTTTGGTTTTGCTGATAGGACTTTTAGCTGGACACTGCCCAAAATGTAAAAATAAACAGCCTTTGTTTAGCAGAATTCCTTAACTGTTTATATGAATTTTACACACGCAAAACTCAGCATTTACCAACCCAACTTAGTTAAATGAGAAGTGGAGAAATTTGCACATTTTTTTCCCGAAGTAATGAGGACAATAAGTGTGGTTATTTATGAAATTTGATTCTATCCACTCCTTCTTGAGATTAATCTAGTTCCAAACTGGCATTTACCAAGTAAGGGCAATTAATGGTTATTACTTGGGAGAAGAAAATGTTAGGGAAAGTTAGGAGGACAGCACAAAAGCCTGTGACATGTAGACACTGCGAGAGGCCTTTCTTGGCATCCCAGAGCTGCCCTTAGAGGATGACAGAGACTTGACACCAATGTGTAACATTCCAAGCAAACATTCATCCCTTTCCCACGGCCTGGCAGGTACCATTTTGCTTCTTGAAAGCTGTCTTTTGGGAACATGGCCTGTGGAAAAACTGTCTTCCTTATAAGTAGTTCTATTTGTATCAGAGAGTTGTACAAATGTGGACATATATCATTCCCATTCATTTGTTTTTGAATATACATGTGATTTATGTATGTGTTTGTGTGTGTGGTTTTTTTGTTACTGGATACTGAACTGATAGTCTTCACGCTGAGCTACATCCTTAGACCCTGAGTGGGTTGCAGTACTACTGCACGTAGTCAGTGGTTTCATTTGTGCCCCTTCTGCACTTACGGTCTCCATCCCACTGACAGCAGTAAGCACAGGAGGCTGAGTCAGCACTGCCTCCTGCTCTTTCCCTACCAGTGTTCGATGGCCACCTATGGACTCCACACTCAAGCGCTGTGCAACTGAGTCATGAGAAACGTGACTCTGTTGTTGTCTAAGGGCAGCTCTGAGGTGCCAAGAAAGGCCTCTCGCAGGCCACCTATGCACTCCACACTCAAGTGGCACAGTGCAAGCTACTGCTGCTCTCAGGTGTGATAGCCTTCACACTCAAGCACTGTGCAACTGAGTCATGAGAAATGTCACTGGAAACCACAGCACAGTGGTAAGTCTGTACCCTGTAGGCCGCGTGGCCACTGTCCCGATCACCGCTCAGACACGCCGGTCCCAGCAGTCTGCAGCGCATGGGGTCACATCGGCAGAGTGTATGATTTTCACTTCCAGTGGCTTCTTGAAAGGACTGTCAGGGGAGTCAGGGCGTCGAGGAGGCGGGGAGAGGAGAGGGGCTGGGGAGGAGGAGCCTGTGACCTAGTGCCATCCCTCAGGACGCGCGTCTCTTGCAGAATGATACTGAGGTTGGTAACCTCCCCATGGGGCACAGTGCAAGCTACTGCTGCTCTCAGGTCAAAGGACGATGACACGACCCCTGTGCACCTTGGACTCTGACACTGTCTGGTCGAAGCCACTTGCTCGTCTTGCAGAAACCATGGCGATCCCCAAATCTGATACTATATGTGTCACCTGAGGGAGGGTAAGTATCTCACTCCAGCAGGTTGACAGGAGTGAATTTTCTCTATGACCCTTGAAATGAAAAATAATGTATCACCTTCCTACCCCTGGGGTAAAAATAAACACCTTCCACCCCGAGCCTCACCTCAGCTCTGGCCCCTGTGCCCTTCAGGGCCGCAGGCGGGGTGGGGTGGGGTGGGGAGGGATGCTGCCTGTCCCTCCAGGTGCAGCTTGGGCGTCCACAGGGCCTCCAGTTACACCAAAGACAGACTGCAGCAGGCGATTCCTTCCTGCTGCTGAGAGCATAGCTAGGGCGTATGAAGGGTTAAAACCTACCAGACACGAGTGTAGGGTCACACAGTTATTGCCAGATATTCTCCAGCAGATCTAGACACACACCAGATATATAGTGGGTGTCTTTTAAAAATAAGGTTTGGTTGCATTGAGATGTTATGCTTAATTTTCCATTATTGTACAAAGTTGGCAGAATTTTTCAAAATTGTACCACTTAAAAATTAGGCTAAATGAAATGTAAAAACATTAAATCTGTATTGAATCATTTGGAGTACAAAATGTACTCTGAAGACCTTAAGGAATGAATGGAAATGAAGGAGAAGTCATGTTGTCATTTCTGATGGAAGTGAGAGGCTATAAAATTCATTCTCTGTCTAATTTTGGACAAAAATGAAAGACTCAAGGGATAACGTTTAAAAGCAATGAAGTGTATT